>RJWH01006835.1:0-48400 GCA_004363575.1 Solenodon paradoxus
TCCTGTGCTGAGTGACAGTGTCTTCAAAGGAGGTGAGGGTGACGTGAAGGAGCTTTGATGCTCTGGTGGTTTAAATTATTCAGCCCCTTGATGAAAAAACCCGTCTGTTGTTTTATTGTTGATGTGGTTTCAAATAGCTTGCTACCTGGCTATCCTGTTGTTTTGTTTTGTTTTTAATACTGTGCATTGGGCTTCAAAATTACTTGCAATTTTCTGAAAGCAGATTGACTTTAGGATAGCCCCTGGCAGAGAGGGGCTGAAAGACAATAATAAGAAATTGTCCTGGAAATGGGGCGGGGGTGAGGGGGGTGCTTCTCAAGATACCAGGTGGGGACAGTGCCCGCACCATCATTTTGTGGGTCTCTGAAACCCCAACGCCCTTGTTGGAGGCACGACAGGGTCCTTGTTGGACTGAGGACATCTCCTTCGACATCTTGGGTTAAGGTGGCGTCTAAGACCTAGTAAAACGAATGACATCACCAAAGGCTCTCTTGATAGATAAGCAACCTGCTGCATCTTATAAAGGGGAGCAGAGTTTAATACAAGTGACTTTCTTTGGTTTGGATACTGACTATTCGGTAATTTTGAAATTTGAGGAAAACACAATTAAAGCCTTAAAACTGAGGGGCAGGTGACCAGGTCCTCTAGGTGGAGTTGATATCCCAATTCTTGACAAATTATGTTTTTCTGTCATTTGAGTAATAAGGAAAACTGCACTTCTTTTTCTGGTTGTGTGTTGATCTTTATTTTGAGACATATTCCTTGTGCTCGATGCCAGGGTCATCGAGCACTGTGTATGAAGTGCCTTCATATGAATATGTATGAATGTGTTCCCTGTTAACACCCAGAGCATAAGATCATCAGCTAGAGCAGCGTTTACAAATATATCGGGCCAATATTGAATGTGATTTTAGGTTCTGGGGAACATTTGTAAACTATGACAACTAAATTTGCATACTGTGTTCTGTTCACACTCACCTGGACATGCAAGTTTCGCACCCTGGATTTGAGCAATACTAGGTGACTGTTACCCTGCGTATAGACACAAAAAATCATGATAACCTGATAACCTCTGTTCAGACCTCCAGATGTATGTTCCTGGAATCACATATGCTTGCTGGATCCAGCCATTTGCAGTTACCATTTCTGTCGCTCACTGTTGGCCAGTTTGAGAAGTGCTGACAGTATTTGAAACACACTGACCCCTTTCTGCCCCTGGGCGCACCCCAGGGCCGCACAGGCCTCCGGAGTGTGCCAGGAAGGCCCGGGGCCTGTAGGAAGCACAGGGTCCTGCAGGGTCACAGATCCTGCTCAGCTCTGAGGCTTGACCTGGAGCGGCAGAGGCACCACACTCATAGAAGAGCACCCTGTGTCCTTTAACCAGTCCCCCGCCACCTTAGGGAGAGGGGGGCCTCCTGGGAGAAAATTATGTCATGCCGATGCCAAGTGGACATTTTCTACTGGTGCTAATTTTATGGTAATTTCAGAACAGAGTCATACGTTGATGTGAAAGGAGGGCAGGGAAGGTGAACGCAGGCATCTGCTTGAAGGGGAGACGTGAGAACCGGCGCCCTGTGTTCGGGACTCCCTGGATTAAAAGCCATGGCAGCTTTTTCAGTGACATCAGCAGCCTAGAAGGTGACAGACGTGCGAGCTGGTCTGCTCGCAGTATTTAATGATGTTCATGTCCCCAGTTCTTCTGACACTTTTACTCCAAGGCATTCTCATATGCATGACCTCACTTTACTATCTTTGTTTTTTGGAAGTTTTTCTTTTTAATTAAGTTTATTGAAGGAATATTGAATTATAACATAAATGTAAGGTATTCATCGTTGTAAATCAACATCTGTACATAGTACTATAAGTTCGCCACTAATTCAGTTTTTCCTTCACTACACAATTGATCCCTTTACCCTGTTTGCTGCCCCCCATCCTCCTTCCCCCTCTCTTTCTGCAACTGGTTGTTTTATTTTATTTTGTTTTGGCTAAAAGGTTATTTTTGTTTGGTTTAGTTTGTTTTTTTAATAGGAAAAGTTCAGGCAGGAATGAAGTTGAGTAGGCAGGCAGGCAGGCAGATAGAGAAGAAGCATTTTATTTATTTTATGTGCTTGTTTCCCCAAGACCCGGGTTTTGAACTGGGGACCTTGGGATGTATGTGGACTACATCCAGTAGGCTGAACCACTGGGCCATCACAGCATGCCTTTGTTCAGTTTTTAAAAGTCTATTTTTGTTTAATTTTGATCATTCATTTGCTTGGAATCTCGACATACCATATATGAGTGGGATCATACAATGTCTCTCTCCTCCTGTTTTATCTCACTCTCCAATCTTAAGTTGCTAATGAGACACACAGAGCAGGGCTATTACCCTTGTCCTGTTTGAGAAGAGGCACCAAAGCACCAAGAGGTTGAATCTTCTGTCCAGGGACACACAATCAATGACAGGGAAGGACCTAAGTCTAAGGGACCCTTGCATCTTCTGTTCCTATGACTGAAGCCAGAGACTGGCCCTGAGAAAATAGTTATAGCCAACTTGTCACCAGGGCTCCACAGGGCAGGACTATACAAGACTTTTCTCAAGGCAGAGATGCTAACAACCAAGGAAAATAACTAATGATTTCTAGCTCACTGGCAGTCATGAACCTTAGGTGCCTAGGACTTAAAAAATTACTTGTTTTCCAATTGCCTCAAAGTTGAGTTAAAAAAAAAAAAAAAAAAGGGAGGAGCGGGAAATGCACCTTTAGAGCTATGCTATTCAGACATTGTCAAATCCTGATCACAGACTCACTTAGACCAGGAGACCAGGCTTAGTCCTACTTGGATGTTTTTCAAGACTACCAGTGGGGTCAACACCATGTTAGAATACACAAAAGCAATATAAAATGCTATGTTTGGAAGATAGGCGAGATTAGGGGTACAAGGTTTATATACGTGAAGCAATTATAAGTCAACATAAGAGGGCAATAATCCTGCTACAAAATAATGAAGACAACTTCAGTGCTCCAGGAAGCAACAAGAAGGGATGGGGAGGACGTGGCTTGTGGCTACACTGTCCCAGAAACCAAGAGCCTCATTATTCACTGATTGTGTGGCCTGAGCAAAGTGACCCAGGCTGTCTCAGCCTCAGTTTATTCATCTACACTCTCTACCTTTGAGAGTAGCTGCTGAGGATTAGAGATAGGGTTTGTAAGCACGTAACACCTGGCACGTGGAAGACAGTCATGAATGACAAGCACACTTTCTGGAGTTTGCCTGTCTTTGGGTGGAGGAGCACTTGGCTTGTATTTCAATCACGGATGGCCTTTACACACACTCTTAATCACACTTCACTGCCACCTGGAGAGGTCTCTAGGAATAGTCACTTGATAGTCGAGACAGACTGTTTCCTGATGATAACTTCCCTTGGACTTTCAATTTTATGTAAGACATGTGGAATACAAAATGTTTCAAATTCACTGCACACAAAAGCTAAGTCATTAAATGTGTTTGAATCTATATATTTCTGTAGAGTCTCTTCCATCTAAAGCCAGGTGAGGAAAAGACAGACTTCACGGAAAATCCTAATGCATGTAACAACATAAAACGTAGTTGACTTAAAGAAAGGACAAATTTGGGCATTTATTCTGGGAGTTTGCTTTGGGATGAGGGAATGTTTTTATTAACCACCTGTAACTCCATTGTGAGCGATGGTTTCATGATGGATATGACCTTTATAGGTGTGAAACCTTGGAAGAAGAGGACAAAGCTTTATGTCACCCAGCCTGTGAGGCTTAAGGCATGCTTTTATTAAGAATGCCCATCTTCCCAGTCAGCTATCTTCCCAAGCATCCAGACCCACAAATGGCAGGGTGGACTAAACACCTCTGTTCTCTTGAATATCTCAACATGTCCCAAACAGAATTGATCATCTTACCCACAATCCTGCACCTCTCTAATGCCACCATCTACCTAAACATGTAAACTAGAACCCAGGCATCTTCCTGCCTCCTCAGAAAGCCTCCCTGGTCTCCTCGTCCTAATCAGTCTCACGTGCTGCCAGTTCTGATTCCAGAATCTCTCAATCTTCACTGCCCCTCCCATTGCTTGCTTTGACCCACCATCAGCGTTCTCTCTCTGATGGTGGCGTCTTGTCCCCTGCTCAACTCATATGATCTTTCTATGATGTGACTGTGTCACTTGTTTACCTAAAGTTCTTAAGTGGCTCCCTGCCTCAGGATATGACTGAGTGTTTACATGTAATGACAAGTCCTTCACGATCAGGACCCTTATGAACCTCTTCTCCTTCCCTAGCTTCCCTGGGCATGTTATACTTCAACCATACTGAATATGTGTGCAGGACCTCCAAACTAGAGATGTCCCCCACTATCCAGAAGTAGAATATTCCTGTTGGGTATGACCTGGTAAGTTATTTAGGGGGTCTGGGAATATTCAAAATTTATTCCATATAAATGACTGGTATTAGCATTCCCAGACCCCCAAAATAACATACCCAATCATATAAATAGGAACAGTCTACTTTTTAGGTAACAAGGTAAACCTAGACCTTGATCTCCCCTGCCTCAGGGCCTTTGCACATGTTTTTGTCAGCCTGACATTCAGGGAAGAGGATCAGAATTAAGATACAAACTGGAACAGCCTCACATCTTCTATTCAATTACCACAAGTCCCCTTGTTGCTGGTAGAAAATCTGTGCACATTTATATGTTAATATAAACTGAGTTGACAAATGCTCGTCTATTTATTGTGAACGCTAAGACCAGACCATATATCTTGAAGTAGAATAAGTGTATACATGAACAACTGACCAGATTCAGATTATATCTCTCTTCCCAGAGTAATGTAGATTCGACATTCTTATTGAAAATAGAAAGAGAGAAAGAAACAAGAAAGCATTCTCTTTTGTCACAATTATTTAAATATCTAAGTGAAAGAGTTTTTTGTCCTGGAAAGACAGAAATGGTGTGATATTTCTGGAACAGTATTTTTAACACAGTATAAATTAAACCTTCTTGCACCCACATTATTCATTATTTGATGTGTTATTCCAGGTTGACGTATTGCCAGTCTATTATTTTGTAAACCATTACATTATCACAGCTGCTAAGCTGCATAACTTAAGAATTCAGACTACAACAGAGCCTCTACAGTCAAGTGTGTGGTGCTTACGTTCTGAATGATTCATGCAGGGAGCAAAGTGTGAGACTTTACCAAAAACATATACAGCAGACAGCGTTTAGTGGATATGTATTACCATTGAAAGCAGACAGCCAAGAAAGTGTTCAGACAGATCAGTGGATTCACACTATTATTATCCAACCCCCTCATCCTGCATAAGTTTTGTTCCTTCTATAAATATACACCTCTCTGGAGAAGAAGGAACATGGACAATCCGGGACTCCAATCTTCCAGTTCATAGGCTGCCTTGAACATCATTTTCCCCGATGATGGTTAGTCCCATGCAATTTTAAGTGACCCAAACTCAGTAACCCAACATTTATTTTATTTTTTGCAGCAGCTTATGTCACATTAAACCAATGACTTTCCTTCTTGACCAGTATGAAATTGCATAGTGGCTCATTTTTGGGAAGGAATGACTGTCAGTAGTGGGACCACTCCAGGCTTCTCGTTCCTCACTGGTATAGAAAGGAGGACTGAGACCTCTCATTAAATGGTCAGGACCCCAGGAGCTTTGCCATCCCACACCAAATGGTGGCTCTCAAGCTGAGCATGAGACCAGATGATAATTCTTCTCTTTTGATTACTTGTCCCCAAGTCTTGACTCCTTCTTGGGTCTCTTGCTAGTGCCATGGGGCAGATATTACAACTCCTCCTTAACACAGTGCTTCTCAACTCCGGTTACACATTGAAAGCACCTGAGATTTAAAAATCGCAATAGCCAAGCTGTCCCCCAGACCCATGTATATAAGAATTCTGAGAAGGGACCCAGGCACCAGTATCTAAACCCCGCAGTGAATCAAATATGCAGCCACATTGAGAACCCCTGTCCCAAGGTATGATTGGTGCCAAGATGAATCCTGGGGGCAAATGATAGCTTAAGAAAAGTAGTTGATTTTATCTGTTCTGATGTCTTCACGTTAAAAAGAAATGTGAGTCGATTGTGTTATATTTTTAGTCAGGAATGTCATTCTCAATAGGACAAAACGCATTAAAACACTTTGAGCATTGAGTTCATGTTCCTGAGACACACTGGGAAGCAGTGTGTCTGGTATGCAGAGGCCACTTTCTGGATAAATGAACATGACTTTTTGAGAATTGGGTGATGCAAGACGTTCTTCCAGACTATTTGAGATGAGAAACGCCCAATCCGACCACCCCTGCTTCTTATTCTCCACTGGAGCAGGGACAAAGTTCCCTCCGGGTGCAGTTCGGCCCACCATCTAATAGCTATGTTCACAAAATCAGTCCATTCTCAGAACACTTTTTATAGCTGTTTTGAATTATTAATTGTTCTAACAGAGCGAATACTATCCACCTGTGTAACAGAGAGTTTCTTTGAGCCTGATGTTGAAAACAATTCACTTTCATTTGTATTGATTCAACAATGCATCCCTGAGGACAATAGTATCTTATACACATAAGGTGGACAATAAAGAAGAAACTAGTCCTGGCTTTTGCTTTCTAATCTGGGAGCGGAGGAACCACATCTGAGGATTTTTCATTCTTTTTTCTCTTCCTTTCAGAATCACTCTGTAACTAACTGCTCCAAAAGACTTGTCCATTGTTCAACTAAACCCCAGAGCCTAGAACAGTGTCTGACCCATTCAATAGAATGGATAAATATTTATTAAATGAATGTGAGTAGATGAATCAAAAGAATGTCCTCATGGTCATAAACTCAAACCTGTAATCAAACAGAATTATCACCCAAAGAAAAAGGTTGTAAGAGGCTTCCTTTCTTATGCAAATAAATACATTCATGTCATTATCAATCATAACAATGTGACTTATTTTAGGTTGCTAGTCCTCGATAGAGAACTCTCTCATGAAAAACTTCTTTGAATCTGAGTATGCAATTATCACTTTTGAGTGTGTGGGCAGCCCTTTTCTTTCCCAGTCAGCATTTGTGTGCAGGCATTTGAGAGAATACTGTAGAATACACCTGTTGGTACACCCTGGTGGCGTAGTGGTTGGGAGCAGTCCACATACATTTCAGCGTCATGGGTTCACATCCCAGGGACAAAGGGAGCAATCAAGATGCAGTATTAGATAAGGTGCTTCTGCCACCTTTCTCTTCCCGCCTGCACCTTTCTGAAAAAAAAAAAAGAAAGAAAGAAAGAAAGAAAGAAAAGCAAGCCTCTGATCTCTACTTATTGAGTTTTCTAAAAAATGTCAAGGTCACATTTCCACTTTGATTACTTCAGAATGGTCCCTCCAATCTTTCTTTTGGAATATTAGGAAAAGGAGTAAGGCTAAAAGTGTGTTGATCATTTCTGGAAAATGTGGTCAATCAAATAAAATTAGTCTCCAAATGTAAATAGCCCAGGGAATGTAATACCCCGGACTCAACACCCTGTTTCTTAATTCCACAGGTTTTTATTTAATTTTTACTGCACGCCAGGCAGTGTTCTAGGCCCAAGGCACATAGCAAAAGCTGCCTGAATGAATAAAGCACATACGGGGTGGCGATTAGCTCACTAAAGGAAAAGCAGAATAAGGAGTGGTGGGGGTGGGCATGCTGCATTTCTATATGACGTGGCTGTCCGTCAAAGAACTTCAGGAGCAAGATGGAGGAGGAAGGGAGTCAGCAGCATCCATGCAGGCAAAGAACAAGTAGGCAGAGGAATCAGCAGGCACAGGTATGTTGCAGAGCAGTAGACTGGAGGACGGACAAGTGGGTACTGCCTGAAGGAGGCTGCATGAAGGGGTAGGGTGTGTGGTAAGGAACGGCTGTCAAAGAAGGCTCAGGAACCCCAGTGACCATGTGGCTGGTATGAGGACTTCTGGGTTTTACTCTGAGGCAGATCAGAGAACTTCATCAGCTGTCATCTTTTAAAGGAATCATTGTGGTTTCTAGGCCGACAGGGAAATGAGCAGCACCGTGTGATTCATTCAGTGGTTAGTGTGATAATCCTGATGACTGAGGATGATGGTTTAAACCAAATGATATTCTGGAAGTGGTGAGAAATGAATGAATTCTGGATTCATCTAGAAGGTAGAGATGACAGGATTGGCTGTTGGTTGGGTGGGGAGGAAGAGAGGAGCCAGGATTTAGCAGTAGAATAGGAATGTGGCAAGCAAGGCAGGAAGAGCCAGTGGAGGTGACTGTACGGGCAGGGAGCTGACTTCCATTTGCGCATGTTCAACTTGAGATGATAATTAAAATGTCAAATGGAGGATATTAAAAAAAATACAGGTTTGTGTTCGGTAGAGGTCTGGACTGGAGCTGTCATGTGGAGGACACATGTGCTGGACTGGCTAATCCAGCTCTCAGAGGCTGAGGGTATACAACTCTGCCCAACATCACAGTCAGTGACCATGCACGTGTAGCCTGAAATAAACCATGGGGCAGGGGGCAGAATTTGCACCAGGGAAATGGGCAACCATCGCAAATCAGGGATTTTTCTCCTAGAGAGTCATTGATTGAACATTTACTGGTTCCCCACTGGAAAGGATGGTGTTAGAACAACCAGGCTAGGTATGTCCCCTGGGAAGTGTGTGGATGGGCACAAGAGGATATCAGGGCACTGCACCCAAGGTCACTGTAAAGTTTAGCAGTCAACTCCATAAGAACTTGCAAAGAAGACTAATAAGGAGAAGACAGTGAAATGGAAAGAGAATTGGGAGAGAACTTCTCAAAAGGGGCTATTGGACTGTCAGATGCTGCTGAGGATCAAGTGAGGTAGACTAAGAAACCATCCTATTGCAGTGATATCAAAAACCTGGTGTGCAAACTGCATGCATCCGAGTTCCTGGGGGAGAGAATGCAACCGGGAGAAGCTCAACTCTTCCTTTGTCTAGGACAGAACAGGTGGAGGTCATGAATGGGAAAAAGGGGGTGAAGATAATTATGATAACTAAGGCCAAGAGTGACTCTTCCTCCCAGTGGCTCCCAGAAACAGTGTTCCTGTTTCAAAGAGTCTCCCTCCCTCCAACCACTAGCTCAGAAAGTAGACCTGCAATTGGCCCTTGCAGCTTATCCTGTCCAAAAAATAAAAAGGCAAAGGAGAAGAGAACAGATTTTGAAAGTTTATGTTGTCACCTCTGTCCAAGCGTCAAAAGTTAACCCTCCACCCCAAAGCCTTAGCTTTCCAAAGATCTCTTGAAAGAAAATGTTCTGTTTTGTTTGACTCTGAAAAAAACTGTTAATGGTTGATGTCAACAATCGTATGTCCAGGCTTTGTAACTACGTCCCAGAATCTATCTAGACAGTATGAGTTAGTGTTGAGGCAGCCACCAAATGCCCGAAATGAATAAGTCTTCACTTGAACTCTCAATTTAGGGGTGCAGACCTATTCTGCCAAAGCAAATGGATTTGAGTTGAACTGAAAGAAATAATGTCTTTGACATCACGTTCGTTGGGTCTTTGTGGAGTTCTTGAAGAAGAAAATCTTGCTTTTATCTGTCACTTGGGTTGAAGGAATGAAACAGCCTTTAGCAATTTGAGCTTAGCTCTTTATGCAGATCACCTCAATACGAGGCGTTTTGTTGGGGAAAGTGTAGACCGATTACCCATTTCAAGCTGCATAGTTCCCCTCCTCCCTTTCATGTTCCTTCTAGGTGGGGCAGCACCTCTAGCACCTCAGATTGCAACTGGTAAAGGAGAACTTTGAAAAGCAGAGGTTGCAAGTCCCTCCCATGATTCTGGGCTGACTTAGTAAAGGAGAATATTTCATGTCTGAAGTGGAAACCGTGTGCTGGGTCAGGACGGCTCAGCCTACAATGCTCTGAGAAAGCTCTTCTGTGTGTGTGCGCGTGTGTGTGTGTATGCGCACACACGAGGTGACATCCTTGCTTTTGCGTCGCCGTGTTGCCAGCCCAGGTCCATCCAAGTGGAAAACAGTCTAGGCACAGAGTTCTGGAGTCCTTGGTATGAGGCCAGCCCAGAACTCAAGAGGAGGGAGAACAGAGGACTCCCTGCTGTTCTGCTGAGTCCCAGCTCTGGGTTTTCGAGTATTTAGGGAAAGGAACTACTAAAGAAAAATCAAAACCCAAAAATCAGGAACACTCCAGGGGTACTTGTTGATTTGAAATCAACAGTACGGAATGATATGCTCATGCTTTGGCCTCTACAGCAAGTTTGCAGACCCCCACCCCCCCACCCCACTCCTGCCAAAGCTCAGGGGGAGCGAGGCTCCCCAGCCCAAGCACCATTTCAGTTCGTGTCTCCTTCCAGGGGTAACGCTGAAATCCTGCCGCAACCACCCTTGTTCACAGATTATCTTAATTGTCCTTTATTTCCAGTACATTCTCTGGATGTGTGGATCCCTCTGGGTAGTATGGACCAACACACCCAGCAGCAAACAAGTATCTGGGCGAATCTTTGACTTCCTTTCTCCTTCAGTCAAATGGCCTTAAGGTGGCATGAGAGAAACATGTAGGATGTGTCTTAGAAGGGCTGTGCAGGCCAAAACTTTTCCTGCCGCTTCTGAGACCCACCTATCAGAAGTTGGCTACTTTCAAGAGCTTGTATCTGCCTCCTATGTTGTCCTTGGGACCTAATCCTTCATCTTAATCCTGGGTTGCCTCTATTCACTCGGGTCATTCTTATAAAATAGTTCCATATAGGCATTATAATTCAAATGCCTGTGGCAACCAGACAGGTCAAATCAATGTAGGACAATACAAAGGAGGCACATTGCTGAGCAGAGATTCTTGCAAATGGGGCACTTATGACCTAGCCTTGCTCCCGGAAACTGGGACCAATGTTCCTAAATCTTCTGACTTTTCAAAAGAAAATCTGGCATGTTCTTATAATTAAGGGGAAATACTTGTATTTATGAGGGGGAGAGAGAGAGGTGAAATATTTCAGTTTTTTTGTATGCTGCCAACTAATCCAAGTTAAAAAAAATAACATTGCATGCCAAACAAAGCGTGTTTGCAGGCCAGAGTTGGCCCCTAAGATGCCAGTTTTCAACTTCTGCAGTAAAATTAGTATCATCCCACCTGGCAGATCTACATATTCTCTCTCCCGAGTCTTGAATTTCATAAAATGGAGGTATCTTGATATTAAAAAAAAAAAAAAAAAAAAAAAAAAAAAAAAAAAAGCTAATCTTGGAATAGATCCTCAGGCTCTCCAACTGGAATGTAATCCTCCTGCTAAATCAGAATGTTTAAAAAAAAAACCTCTCTTTGACAGGTCAAATGCAAATTTTTAAATACATTTAAATAAATTGTATACACATCCTCCAGCTATAGGAAATAGGATGACAGCATTCCCTTTGCCAAAAGCATTTTATTAACTAGCGAGAGGACTAGAACTTAAGCAGCCATTGAACCCGTGGCCTAATTACTGCCTGCTAAGGCAATTCAGCATCAGCTGCATTCTTTTGCTTTGGGAAATGTTCCCCAGTGCTAAAGTGACCATACCAGACAATTCCCTCCACTGCAGCAATTGCTCCAGCCACCTACAGGTAGATTTTACTGCTCATACCAGCATAGTATGGTCCCACTCAACACCAGAGGCGGCGGAGAACCAATATGAGATTCTTTCATGATCAGTGGGGTTGGCGGGTGACATCTGAACTAAAACCATTTCATTCTCAATCATTTCATTCTTGCTAAATGGAAGAAAATTCTGGGGTGGAAGCCAAGTCCTTGAGCAAAAGCTTGAAGGAATTCATAGTTCCTTTTCTGATAAAACCATTGGCCCAACCTAGCAGAGTTCTTGATCTTACCAGGTGTCAAAGTGAGATGGTGTTCCAACAGGGGAGAGGACAAGTCACACCCGCGAATGTCTCTCTGTATAGCAGCCCTCACATGTCTCATCCACAGCAGAGATGTGTCTCTTTAATTTTAATCTCAGAAACACTGCATTTCTGCCTCCTCATGGATAAGACAACTGTGAACTGACTGCCTCCCATTTAGTCAGGGCTTCCAAGGGATGGCTGACACCCAGGAGAAGCCAATCAATGGACATGTTAGCTATTCATTACTTTAATCCCTGTATACTTTATCCTTATGAAGTTAAATAATCAAATGTCAATATACCTGGACTGTATTTTCTCAACTCCCTGCTGAGATTATTTTATTGAGTTAAAATTTAATTCATCTTTGCTAAGAGCTGATGTTTGCTATCCCTTTTTTAGGCATAAAGCAACTCATTCTGGACCTGGGACTAAGTGACCTTGGACTTGAACTGGACCTGGAGTGGGGTGGGCAGACTAGGACACCAAGGCAAGGGATGAGAGTTTACGGGTGGCAATCAGACAAGCTAACAAATGAATGTGAAAGTATTAGAAGGAGATGGAGAAATCTGGACTAAAACAGCAGGTATGAGATCAGAGAAATCAGAGTTGATGAAAGAGATTTAAAGTCAGAGGTAAAAGAAGAGTGGAAGATTTGCAGACACCACTTCCATAGCTGCAGGCTTGTCTGGGTACATCCTGGGATGTGAACATGGAGACAGCAGGTACCAGGTGCCTTCTGCCTTGCTCAGAAAGTTCACAGAAGAGACGTCTGTAAAAATACTTTGGAGACATTTTCAAAATGACAGTGAACATTGTATTGCTTATGTCATTCAGTGTCCCTCATAGAAACCCCACCCTATTAATTTCTTTTAGGAGATACTGAGAAGTGTGTAATTCAGTGTGCTTACCCTTTTCACTTTTGTGACCAGGAAGCTCAAAGCTGCAGTTGGGGTCCAATATGCTGATTCTAGGTGCCTTCTCACATTTATCGTCCCTCAACTCACTTTTTTCTATTTTTTAATTGTATATTATCCTTACATTTCCTAACTTACCTTCTTACCCATATTTATAGTGTATATTGTTTACCTCCGTAAAGCAGCACGAAATCCTATAACTTTCTCATCTGTGTTATTTCTGTAAAAGGAGCCAACACAATGGAAACCTAGTCAATGGAGAATTAAAAAGTAGAACAAAGTATATTACTTCCCTTCTCTTGGCAGAACAAATGATCCCAACAGGTGTATCAATAATGCTCTAAGGTAAACTGAGACATGAGGACATCGTGCTCTGAACAGTCAGTTCTTTTTCCAGAAGAGGATGAATTCATTTAGAATATTTGGCCCTGGCAGAACAGAATCACTCCACTGCATCCCAACTGTGTGCCTGCTGTGTGCACCCCTGGCTTAACACCGCCCCTTGCGGGCAGCTGAAGGGGTGTTCCGAAGGGGAAGAAGAGAGGACATCCCAAAAAGGGATTTCCCAGGAGAGGGTCAGAGGTGCATCTTCTCGGGAATCCCCGAGTCTGATGCCCGCTCTCCCTATGGAGCTGCAGCTGTGCCAGAGAAGAATTTGTCTGGAGCGTCCTGACTCTGCTGAGGGCTGAGAAAGAGGCTTTTCTCTTCTCCCTTCCCACCAGGATGAGGGATGCCTCATTTGTCCTTTCACCCCACACTTCCTTTCTAAGCTGTGCTGTCAGTGTGCTCCACTGTACACTATCAGATGCAACAAAACAATAGCTTCCTGGGAAAGATTTGCTGCTGCAGGCGATGGGTGGGTGCCAAGAAGAGTGAGGAAGCCAAGAAGACTGCTTTAGGGAAACCGCAGCATTCAAATAGCAGTTTCGGTATAATTGTTCGATTCCTTTAGGGATTCTGATTCAGAATTCACCACAGAACCTATTCCAATATCTCCTCCCGGGTTGCTGGTAGCCCCACGCCCTCCTGATGCCTTGGCTTTCTTATTTTATTTCATGTTTAAAAAGAGTCCATTACCCGAATCTAGTGTCAGTCTTGGAGTCTGTGGAAAGGGAGATGGGAACAAAAGCTGAGACACAGAGGCTTCAGCACTGGGCTGGTACAGGAGGACATGACATGTTTGAAATGCTCACTCTGGTTTTAACAGCATCTGAGGATTTCTGACCTTGAGGTAGAAGATATAGCTGTCCCAGGCCTGGTCCACGTGGCTAGGCTACAACCTCCATGACCCTGAGCCCTGTACTCAAATCAGTGAGTCCCAGTCTCTGGGGCAAAGCCCAGAGAAGTGTGATCAAACACACTTTCTAGATGATTCTAACATGGACTCATGGGTTAACGTGTGAGAACCACTAACCAAACACATGGAGACCAGCACTTACTCACTGATGGCAAAGACAGAAAACCAAGATGCTCTGGCCAATGAGGGCCTTTGCTTCCATCCTGGAGTGAATTAACCGGGTCAGCCAGGGTCAAGGAACAAATATCAAGTGACACATTTTCCTCCCTCCTTCTCTAGCACCTCCCAGACACAGCCCCTGGGAGTGGGAGAAAGGAAATGCCGTGGCGGGAGGACTTGCCGGCGGGGACCCAGGGACGGGACAGCAGCTCCTGCTGTGGGTCTCAGGCACTGTGTCTTCTGCTCCCCCAGCCCCCACTCCAGACTGATCTCACGTCTCCAAGAAAATGTCTAGGAGCAAATTCAGACAGAAAGGAAGTTGCAGAGACCCAGGAGACCTTCACTTGTGTGTGTCTTCAATGAGATCCTTTGTGTGAGCACCGTGCTTAACTTGACAGAATTTTCTCTCAGTCCTCAGACAGCCCATGAGGCAGCTTTCACTGTACAGAAGAGGACAGCAGAACAGAGAGGGTGACCATTTGCCCAAGGTTACACAACCAGCATTGGCATACCTGAGATTGCAGGCAGACTGACACCTGAATTCTCCCAAGGGAATCTGATGGAGGACTAACGTGGAGTGAGAGTCTTGAGCCCCTAGTTGTTGAGAACAGAGTCTGTGAGAGCGGAACTAGGGTTGCTAGGTTTGGCAAATGGAAATACAGGGTGCCCAGTTAAATTGGAATTTCAGATAGTCGTTTAGTATGTGTGTTTGATGTTGTTTATCTGAAATTGAAATTTAACTGGGCATCCTATATTTTCTCTGGCAGCCCATCGCTTTAGCGTATCGATCTCTTATATTAAATGTGCTCTCTCCCTTCTTTCTTTAATTTTTCCTCCTATGCCCATCTGTGAAATGCCTGTGCTCTACTTCCTCACCAAATTGTGCTGTAAAGTCCATTATTAACTGTCATCTAACAGTGTGTGAGCACCGTCATTGGCCAGGACTTCAGTGTCCCTCAGAAAACTAGAAGTGGTGACCACCGTCTTCTCGGGTTCATGCTCCAGGAATCCTTGCTGGGCTGGGAGGTGCCACCCTTCCCACCAGCGAGCTGAGAGGGCCCGATACCTCACTTCTGCCTTAACTAGGAGAGTTCTATTCCAAAAATAGTTCTTATGTTTTCACCCCAGATTTCATTTGGGCAAAGATTTCCGTAACTGAAAACAAAAGGATTGAAAATTGCTGTTTAGGCGGTGCCTCCCGAACATCATTGTACAAAGGGGTCACCTGGGGATCTTGTCAAAATGCAGATTCTGATTCTGCAGGCCTGGGGTGAGGACTGAGACTCTGAATTTCTCTCAAACTCTCTAGGAATGCTGATGCTGGCTTCATGGAGGACACTGAATAGCAACAGACTCGTCATGAGTCAGCAGTACAGTCAAATACCCTAAAGCATCCTAGCTGATATGGACATAGATTATTGCTCTTTCTCATCTTTGTTTCAGATACCATCTATCTACCTATCATGGCCATAACTATTATATACAAACTATGCAGCCCACTCAATAATATTGAAATCTTCTTCATACAGGAGTCCTAAGAGAGGAAGGAAGGGACAAAGCACTTGAAGGTACTCCTTTCTGAAGAGCATTCCTCCCTTGGATACTGTGAACACTTAAAGCTATAATCCACTCTGAAATACTCTCTCCTTCCTTGACGTTTTACCAAGAAGAGTCCCCTCTGAGAATTTTACATCTACCAAATTCAGAAGCATACAGATCTACAGGGTGCTGGGCCTTTAAAAATATATGGAATCCTTGCGTGGCCAAATGGAAATCTACAGGTTGTATGTGATCCTCAACAAATCTGCACAGATAATGCAGGTTGTGTCTAGATCTGAAGGAGAGCCTCCCACTTGCCTCTGCTTTATGCAAATAATTAGGCTCGAGACACCAGGTTTGGCCTATTGTTTGATCAGATTATTTTTTCTTCCTTTTCTATCCTCTCTTAAGTGCACTTGTTTCCGTTAGGTTTAGAGCTCCTTCTTTCAAAAAAAAAAAAAGGAAAAAAACTTAAGTGTTTTATTTTTCAGCCACAAATGATATCAAGTGCTCCTGCTTGGAGTGATTCCATTACTTTTCCCTCTTCCTTCACAGCTGTGACCTAGTTAATCGTAGGTGGGAAGCAAACACTAGAATCATTAGACTTTCTGCTTTGCGGAGGTGTCATGCCCTGTTAAATTGTAGGATGTCCCTCCTGACTGACAGGAAGTCAGGTGAGGGGACCAGCAGCATTGGTATATGGAGATAAAGAGTAAGTGTGCTTCCTTCACTTTCCTCCTGGCTGTGGGAGCAGGAAGAGCAAAGAGAGAGAGACAAGAAAATGACCCAAAGATGAGTCACTCATTTCTAAAACAGGAGTCTGAACATTCTTTGTTGACTGCAGATTGGAACTTCTAAATGTTCTGGCCTCTCGGCCATGGGGACAAAGGGCCGAGTGATTCAGCATCTCAGTTTGGCTGCCTCCTGGCTGCCTTTGGGGAGCTCAAGTACTGAAATATCTCATCATTAAGAAACCGTTTTAATTTAATGCATGTTCGGAATAGTCAGACTGTGCAAGTCAGTAAGTGGGCCCTCCTGGTGGCAAGAAAATTTTGATTCCTTTACGCAAATATTTCTTCTATTTTTTTCAGAAGAGGTGACAAGGAATAGTTGGGTGGAAGGTCCTTAAGGTTTTATTTTTCACCCTAGAGGGGAAAACATGACGATTAACCCAATCACAGGCCCACTTTTCCAAGAACTCTCCTTCCCTGGGTACGCAGAGTTATGTGGCAGTTTTTTTGAAGAGAATGTCAAAGAACGAAACTGTAATAGTAAACACAATAACTGACACAAGCTCACTTCCATTTCACTCATTCCCCCTAAATCCAGGCATTTGGGGATCAGTGGGTCTCAGAGTGTGATTCCAGGCCCAGAACTTCAGCCCCATTGGCAACTCACTATCAAAGCTAGAGCCTGGGTCCTCCACTCACTCTAGAGTCAAAATTCTGTGGGGATGCGTCATGAAGTGTGGTTGAACACACCTTCCAGCTGATTCTACAGTGGAATCACCTTCTAGGGTGACATGTGAGCACCACTGGCCGAGGTTCTGAGTGAAAGAAAATCATTGGCAAGACAGATACCTCAGTGCCCATCAATGACACAGGCTATCTTCCCTGGTTCCCATGGGAACCCTGGGATTCCTTCTGCAAAGAGCAATACTGAGCTTCCCAGTGCGGGAAGCAGTACACCAGGCACAGCCCCTGCACCAGGCCCCCTCGCCCCACCAGAACAGGAGCTTCTTCATTCATTACCTCACCCTATAAATCTCTGCATCTGTCTATTAATTAGCTGCCTTTAATACCCTTGATAAGATATCACTAAACCAGTGGAAAATAAAATAAAAATAGCAGTACCAAGTCTTTTCCCCAGACCAATGAAATGAAAATCATCCCTGGGGTGGGGCCCAGGTAAAGGCGTTTCATAGAAGCTTCCCAAGTGACTCTACAGGGCAGTCCAGATTGACCACCGTTGGTCTGCAAGAGATCTTGACCAGGTGGGAGAGGGTTGCTAACTCAGCCAAAATGGGGATGCCTGGGAAAGGTAGCCTGCAGGGCAGGATCCAGGGAACTCTGCAAAGTTGCAATTTCTGGCATCAGAGTTTTTCCATAGTCTGGAGGGGTGGGTGGAGGAAGGTGAGGGTAGGAGACTTTTGCAGTCAGTTAGCAGTATCCTGTGAGACCCTACCTTGCTAACCTTTCCTGAACACAGGTGTGAACAGTGGCACCCACTTCCCTCCTAAGTCAGCACTCATCTAGTCTGGCCAAGTTGGGCAGCTGTCCTGAATCAGTAGGCAGCCTATTGGCCTGGAAGTCAACGGCGTAGGGTGTGCCAGGGACCCTCATATCCCCAGGGTGTACCTGTTTCTTCCTAAACCCAGGCTGAACCAGTGGTGTCTTGCCCTCAACCCCAAAATGCGCTTCCCCAGGAGGCTGCTAGGCTGTAGTCTGATCCTCTATTACGCACATGCTTACCTGCTATCAGTGAGAAACCATCCCAATCCCTCTCCAGCAGCTTCCCATGCTCTGCTACCTGACCCTAAGCTAGTCCAGGGTCATTTAAATGGAGTCACAGCCTCAATTAACCTGAAGCCTCAGACACCCAACACCCTAGATCAGTGTGATCTGCTCAGTAAACCACTCTTTCCCAAACCCTTTCCCCTACTCCTGGCCCACCCAAGGAGCCACCCAGGCCCCATGGATCAGGAGAGGAGACTGGTCAGCATGAGGGTCCAGGAGGATGAAACCTGAGGACCACACAATGTACCTTGACTCCATGACAGGAGCTGGACTCCAGGGGCAAACTGCTGAGGGTGCACATCAAGTCCATGTCCATTGAAAGGCCAGATGAGTGCCCTCAGCTGACAGGAACCGGTTCATGACCAGGCCACTCAAGGGGGCTCATTAGTACAAACAAGTCCTCAAAGTCACAGCTGGGTGTCTACCTCAGGAGAGGCACAGGAAGTGGATGGCATAGGAGCGGTCATTGAAAAAGATTAATATCTTTGCCAATGGATTGACAGTTTCTCAAAAAATTAACAGATTTACCATATGATCCAGTAATTCCACTTCTGTGGTACATGCCTAAAACAATCAAAAGCAGGTTCTTGGGAAGGTATTTGTCCATACATAATCCTGGTAGCATTATTCACAATAGTTAAAAGATGAAAACAATCCACATGTCTCTCTAGGGATGACTGGACTCAAAAATGTGGTCTGTCCATACAATGGAAGATCATTCAGCCTTGAAAAAGAAGGAAATCCTGACACAGGCTAAACATGAATGAACCTTGAAGACATTCTGCTGAGTGGAATAAGCCAGATATAAAGGACAAGTACTCTATGATTCCACTCATATGAGGAACACAAACTTGTCAAATTCATAGAAAGTAGAATGACGGTTGAGGAGTGGGGAGTGGGAGTTATTGTGTAATGGGAACAGAGTCTCAGTTTTGCAAGGTGAAAAAAGATGGATGGAGGTGATGTGAGTCTGCTTAATATCCCTGAACTATACACTTAAAAAATGGTCAAAATGGCAAACTTAATGTGCATGTACTTTAGATCTGTCAATATTTAACATATACATATATTTTGCTTCAATTTTTGAAATATCAGTATCTGAAACTGAGAGGGCTGGGTGTGAAAGCCAACAGATCAGTGTGTCTATGTACCGCACAGGAGCACAAGTTCAAATCATCGAATCCCTGGCCACGAAGCCAGCTCGGTTTTTCACATTTTGAAATCCATTCTGAGTTTTGGTGGAGGAGGTGGAGAGCCCCCAAGAGAGAATCTCAGGCTGCTTAATTGTGGTCAGACTCATGAAGGAGCCTCAGAGCTGCCCATACCTGGTGCTTGAGTAAGGGGCAGGCTGGACCCAGCTGTGTTACAATGAGCCCGTTGTCCCGGGTTTCTTAAGAGACACTAACAGATGGCTCTTAGCTCCTATGTGTCTCCTTGTAACTGAATCTTAAATCATCACTTTTGTTTCTGTATCAAGGGGGAAATAACCAATAACCCGATCTCATTTCCTTTCTCTCCGGTGGAAATTTACTTCAAATTATAACACCCAGAGACTTTTTATATATATAAAAAAAAAAGTGAAAGATTGATTATATTTTTCATGACAAATCAAACATTTATATTTAAGTCAGTCTTATAAATTTTCAGGTGCTTTCATGGTCTGGGTGGGTATAATTGATTTTTTCTCTTGAATAGTTAAAGGGCATTAAGTTTCTTTCCATCACTTGTCACCCTGGTCCTCTGGGCTTCAGTTTTAAGGCTGCCTCAGCTCTGGGAGAAATGAGCTTTACTTTATTCCAAATGAGGAAAATGACCTCTTGCAAATTCAGAGACACAGTGAGCCTTGGATTATGTAACTGTCGCTTCTATGGACAGCTCCTCTGTTTGAAATCAACTTGTCATAGAAGAGTCTAAATGGGAGGATTTAGATGGCTGAGACTAGAACCTGGCGGGGCCTGTGTCCTCCTCACCTGCTCACCTGCACCTTGCCAGGTTCCCACTCACCTGCTTTCACTGCAGGTCACTATGTCCTGCTGGGAGCTGCCCTACTGTTACCCCAACAGCAAGGCTCTGAAATCCCAGGGAGCTAGCAGACAGAGCAGGATTCCCCTGCCTCTCGCTCCCTACTCTCAGCCTTCCCGCCAGCCTTGTGACCATCCTTGTTTGCCTTTTCCTTTATCTTTTGGTCTATTTACTCTCAGTTCACTTAGATTCTGGCCTTCTGGTTGACCTGAATGCGTATTTCATTATTCACAGATATTTTGCCACTTTGAACTTATTGTTTCACCTTCACCTTCAAATTCTGGATGACCTTCAGTGATTGTGACCATCATTCTGTTTTCCTAACCACATTTTACCTAGATCTCTAATTCCAATAGAGTTCTTGGTTTTCCATGCTCTATTGCCACATCCTAGCCCATCTCTATGATCCTTGGTCAGCCACGGGGATAGAAAAGACCACACCACCTATAATTTAAAGGACTCTGAAAAGCAACATGCCAATTAAATGCTGCTCTCTTGAAGTGATTATAATGAGGAAGTATAGTAACAAATTTTTCAGAAGTAGTCTAGACAACTCACTACATTAGTAAACATCCTAAAATAGACATAATTTTGCATAAATCAAAGAATTTGCATTTTGGCTCACTTGGGTTTATAATGCAAAAGTCAAATTCATTGACAAATCCCCATTGACCAACTCAAATAGAGAATTTATGGTTGTCTTTGTTTTGTGTGTTGGGGGTTTTCTGTCATTATTGTTATGGATGTTATTTCATAAGAGGTCTTAAATTAAGTTTAGAAAATGTGGCAGATGAGAATAACATAGATTTCCATGACAGCCTTGTTGGCACGGTCTGTAGATACCAGGCAGACATAGCTCTGGGCATGCTGGAGTATTGTCCTCTGGATACAATGACACAAATGGTACAGAACACCGGGTGGGACTGTGATGACCAGCAGATGCCCCTCCATTGGTTTCTGCCAGTGACCAGACATCCTTTCCTTTGCTGCATTCTGTTTTCCCTAGAGAAAAGCATTCTAAGAAAGGGAGAGAAAAATGTAGTCTAGAAAATGGCTTTCCATAGTCATTAGCTCACCAAAATTGCATCTGACCTGCAGAAGCTGTATTGACCCCCCCTACATTAGCGAGGTCACTGCATTGCCATTTATCAAGACTCCTGCATTGTCTTTGTTATAGCATGTCATGTCCTCATTACTGAATGAGAAAGGGTTGTACAGCTAACTCTAATATCCCTGCTCTGTATGAAGCCAAAATCAGAACAATCTCTTTTGTGAGGGAGTTTAAGCGACGCCAGGGTAGATTTTATATAGTCATGCCCCTCAAGCTCAGCAGGAAAAAGCTACAAGGTGACACTCTTCTGTAAAATACACATTTTCATTCATTCAGCAGTCAGTACATTTCTATTAATTTCCATTAATTTTGAGCTACTAAGGGTACGATTGCTAAATTAGAAGGGTTTGGAAAGGAAAGAGGCTTTACTAGCAATGAATAGCACATTTTTTTCAACCTTCTCTTTTAAATCACATATTATAAATAACATGTGTGCCTGCAATTGTGTCAAGGATAAAAGGAATTTAAACTAGAGGTGAAAAAGAAACTAAGTGTTCTCCTCTCTGTTGACTCTTACACATTCTACTTAATGCCTAGAGTAGAAACTTTCTGCTCACTGAATTATGTTCAAACGTCTTCATACTGCAAGACTCAAATTTTCAAACCTCTCCTCATTTCTTGCTTGAAGTGAAAGTGTTAATAATCTCTTCAGCAGATCTATGAAGATTAACTCTTCTTAATCCTCCCCTGTGAGAAGGGATTTCCCTGAACCCTTACCCTTCTCAATAGGGACCCCTTTCTCAGGCAGATAGACCCCTATCTTCTGTGACTAGGGCCCTCAGTTTACAGCCTCGCTCCCTACAGGCCCAGGTGATTGCTCTTTTAACTTTAGTAACTGCTACGCAAAACATGACATTCATTTTTTTCACAGAAAGCTGTGATTGAATAAACACACGCTTGCAAAATATATCTTCAAAAATCTTTCTTGGCCACTGAGTTCTTGGGAAACCAAGTAACAAGTGATTTAGAAAATAGGCACTGAGGACATTTAATTTCTCACTCAAGGCCTGGACTGCCTGACTTCAGGAGCTCCCGATTTTATTTCTATCTGGGCCTGGCATGTATATGAGAACTTACTTTCTTAACTGGGTAACTGATATGACGACGTCACTGTTATGGCCATAGGACCACTTGTATAATGGTTTGTGAAGCCTGAGGGAAATATTTCCAAACATAGCGCTTGGTATGCAGCTCTGATGTGCTTAAGCCAGAGACCAGCTCCTGCCTCCCTCCTACTTTCCCAGGGACCCAAAATATTTTTATATACACAGCCAAGCATATTTTAAAAAATTATTCTCCTATCCCCAAATGAACAGTGAGTTCACTAGCATTTATATAAACGGGTCTCTTGGGTTCTCAGGTCAAGAAATGATGACGCCATGATGCCTCTTTGTCAGAGTTGGGACATTTTCCAGACCCAAATATGGGATTAAATGTGTTACAGTCCTGAAATGCCTCAGGATTGCAAAAGCTTGTTGGGCTTGGAGTTTTTCACATCACCCACTCACTCAACCAGACAAGTGTTATTTCTAAATATCCTTTACCCAAAGAGCTGGCACTGGCATTATCAAGTGACAAATGTTCACTTTCAAAAGAGGCTGGATTTTTGCCCCAGATGGTGGGCGTGAGAGTGTTGGGAGCAGAAGGCGGGGAACTGTTGAGGAAGGAAGATAAGATATTGGCTCATTGTCACCCCAGCTTGTTTCCACAAAGTCCTGCTGCTATAGAACTTGAGACTAAGTCAGGAGGGACTTCAGGTCAGCCCTTCAAAGGTGGGGGCTTCTGCTCATTGCCCACGACACCCCACCCTACCCAAAGGCCATCTCAGAGTTCATCAGGGAAGTAAGAATGCTACCACTTCATACCCATGAGGATTGTTAGAATCAGAAAAGACAGGCAGGAACAAGGTTGACAAAATTGTGGAAATAATGGAGCCCCCCCCATACACTACTAATGGAAATGTAAAATGGCGCTGTGGTAAGCAGCTTGTCGGCAACTCAGAAAGTCAAACCAAGAACTAATCCCTCAATGCCACTCTTAGGTATGTGCTCAAGAGAAATGAAAACACAGCCACACACACAAATGTGGGCCCAAATGTCTGGAGCAGCGTTATGCATAACGACCCGAAAGTGAGAACCACCCACATGCCTGCCAGTGGATGAATACAGAACCATGGTGTGGATCTCTGTCTATACAGTGAAGTTTTATTCAGCAAGAACACAAAGTAAAGTGCTGTGAGATAGGCAGTGTCGTGAAGGAACCTTGAGAACAGTATGCTAAGCCACAAAGGCCCCATTTAGATGACATGTTCAGAATAGGTGAATCTGTAGAGACAGCGGATGAGGGGTGACTGGTGGTGGCTGGGGGAAGGCCTGAGGGGAGTTGGGGAATGGTGCTGCCAGGTGATGGATATGGGGGTATCTTTTGGGGATGATGAGAGTGTTCTAAAACTAGATTGTGGTGATAGTTATACAAACTTGAACATATACTAAAAAAAAATCCCAGCAACAATGGCTTCTACACTTTATATGGGTGCAGTAGACAGTGTGTCAATTATTTCTCCCTTGTGTTGGTATTTTTTGAGAGTACTAGCAAAGAGTGATGGGCCACTTGCATTTAAAGAATAAAGGGTCCAACTCTGCCACAAACAGGCATTTCTTTACACACGGAGATGTCACAACAAAAGGGTTCAGTAGAGGGAAAGAACAAAATGTGTAATAAATTTAAACCTACATTTGAGTCCTGCATTGGAAGTCAGGAGAGGGGTGTTAAATTAGAATGTGAGTTAGTAGCTAAGAGCAGAAAAAGTCCATATGTAACACAGAAATGTTAACCACACACAACCTCAAAGGAATATGCTTTCTACAAAACCCAAAAGCATGGTGTCCATGCACCCCTCCCTCCCTGCAAAGTTACTTATATTCCAGTTCACTCAGGCATGAGTTGCCTATGAGCCCCTTTATTTATTTGGAGAACACAAATCTGGCTTCTAGCAAGGCCTTAATTCTGTTCGGATGTCTGGGTGTTGGGCCTCACCTGAAGAAGACCTTGACCTCCAGATTCTATCAGTAAGAGGTAAGGAAACATGAACTTTGTGCCTCCCTGTAGCTGGCTGTGACCTAACATGGAGAGCTGTTTTCTAAAATGCACGTCAGTATATGATCATCAAGTAATTAAGATAGGTTACATCAGATTGCATTTCTGAATATAGTTCTTTGGTTACTATAAATATACTTCTCCGTATGTGTGTAATTTCCTATGTTTTTATGTATTTGCAATTTTTGTTCATCATGATGTTACTTATTCTTTTGTCTTAGAGTTTTTCCAAATTATTCTCAAGGCAGTAATTATGTCTAAAAACACATCCCTAGAGATAGGCAAAGGTATTTATTGCTTAAGAGATAATTCCTCTGTCTTTACAAAAACAGGTTTCTTCATCCTTCCTGCTCCCTTCCACAGTCCTCAGCTGATTTTCACCCCAAACTCTAGCCCAAAAGTTCATGAAATGCAAGGTGATCTAGTGATAGCTCTCAGTCACGTCTTCCCTGATCTCAAATGGTGCTTCTCAGCCTCAAAATATCCATGAGGTCACTGGTGTATTGCTTTTTAAGTTTTGTCATCAAAGTTCTAAGTGGTAAACTTCCTAGAAAACCCGGTTTCTATTATTTTTGAGGAAAGAATAAAGAAAGTGGTTAAAAGGAGTTAAGAGTCAGTACAACTAATCCAGGTCAGTTTTTTGCCCAGGAACCCCCTGGCATCATGTCCCAAGTCCATCACTGTATTCTTGGGGCCCAGAGGGGAGTACACTCTGACCCTCAACCCTGTGATTTCCTCCTCTTTTAAATGAAGGTGTATGTATAGAGGCACAGTCACACAGACACAGACAGACAGACCTAGACACATACAGATACATATATAAAGAGATTCACAGAAACATAAATGCATATACAGATACAGGCACACATCACACAGATACACATCCACAGACACACACTCACACACACAAATACACACACCCTTTATCTAATATCTCTGAGAGTATAAATCCCTTCCAAAGCACAAGGCATCCTGGTGGATGGCAGTATTGCCATCTGTATTCACAGCCTTCCAGAGCAAGCCTCCTTGGAGGCCATCCATGTGTCTCCAAGAGTGGTGAAGACTTCAGGACAGTGTGTCTTGGCATTGCCGTTCTCAGGAATCAATATGTTTCTATTTGGGCATGTTTTTAAAAAACTTATGGCACCTTTAGACTTAAAAAATTCCTAGATCACAAGCTAAATATATATTTAATTTCTTTGAAAAGTCATATTATTTAATGAGAATAAAACAGTGTCTTTAAAACTGTCCCTATCTATTCCATAGTTGCATACTTTGGATAAGAATCTGGTTCGCAGCCAAAATTCTCAGAGGCCCGAGAGCATGAACTTGGGGACATATGTAAAAGCTAACTATGATATGGCTTGCTTTTTTTCTCTTTTTCTTGAAAATACCAAAGCAGTGAGCTCATGTTAATGGAACAAACATTTTTCACAGACTATTTGTTTTCCAGTTTGATATCCTTTGTTTCTTTTCCTTCCTTCCTCGGTTCTTTCTTTCTTGGTCTCTCCTGATGGAGAGTTTGTAGAAAGGCAAGATCTGTCGTATCCTCCCATCTTCTATTACAGAATGTGTGAAATAAAGGGATAATGTACAGTAATGAAATCATGCATTACATTTGTATTGCTTATGGAAAAAAATGATCAAACTCATCAACGAAGAGTTTAAATTAAAATGGTCTTCACATATTCATTCACTTAATTAATGTATTGAGCCAAAGCAAAAGGAGAAAAGGAATTAAAATGATTTAGCAAAACATACATTTTGAAATTAAATCAAGAACTTTTTATTAACTACTGATAGAGAATAGCCTCCAGGTACCTGTTCATAGTAAATGCTTAAAGGAAAAACATTAAGTAAACTACATGTCACTCCCTGCATTATCCATTATATTACCTCGCTTACTCCTCCCAACAATCCAGTGAGGTAGGTTTTAATCCCATTTTAAGGGGAAGAAAGAAAAAACAACAGAGAAGTTAATTAATTTATCTAAGTTACACAGTAGAACCAATCCCTGTCTGTTGTAGAACAGGCCGGGGGGCGGGGGGAGGCACGTAACTGAGTTGCCTTCTACTTTCTGAGTATACTAAAGATTCAAGGTGATGAGACATTGAATGAATGAAAGAATGTGCAGAACATAATTCGATCTCAGTGACTACCCTGATTTTTCAGGGCCATGCAATGGAAATGCCAGTGAGACTCAGCACAGCCCTTCTTTGACTGCAGGTTGTAGCTGACGAGATCCCTCCTCATCACTGCCTCCCTTTCCCACTTTGGAGTCTCCTCTTTTTGGTTTAGAATCTACTGAATAGGATGGCGATAACCATCCTGCTTCATGGTTAAAATTATCCAAGCTCTAAACAACTTAAAAAACAGCTCAGTTAACGCACTGTGTTTAGCTGAATGTCTTTCCTTGGATCAAGGTCTACGAAGCCTTCACAAAGCCTGACAGCTTTCATAGAAAGCAATCATTGTGGGGGAACATAGGATGCATTGAAAATGTTGATATTAAATCTATCAGTAAGTGTTCTTCCTTCTCTTTTCATCCATCCTAACCTCAACTTGGAAAATTTTCAAAGGAAATACCAAGTATTTTTACAAATTGCTCTCAAAAATAGCAATTTCTCCAGTGTTGCTATAAAATTGGATTTTTGGCTTCATCCTGCAGAAACTCAGAGGTTCTTGAAGTTTGAAAGAGTTAAGAGAGCAGATGAAATGTCTGGGGAATGCTGGCAGGGGAGGCCCCAGCTCCTTCCTGTTATTTCTCACCCTGGACCAAATCCCAGATCAGTGATGACTCTGGGCTCCTGCTCATCCCTAGTCCCTAAATTCTGTTGTGACCTGCTCCCAAAGCCAGTGGGTGTCCACAACCGTCCACCCAAAGGGAGGAATGCACGATTATCTACATGATTGACCTTCTCCCTGGTGAGTTCCCAGAGACAGGGAGGAAGCCTTTGGATTTAGGAGTTCTTGCTAATTCTCGAGGGAAAACAGTCCCTAAAGATCAGTGAAGGCAGTGGAGCCAGCAGTGGAGAGAGGAGAGTAGATGAATCAAAAGGAAGCAGAGCTATTTTGACTGCTTTTTTCCTGGCCTGATTACATCTTGGTGACATTTGAACTCTGAGTTACTAAAAGAACACAGGCCTGCATGTGGAGCCCGGGACCAGCGGGAGAAGGCGGGGTTGCATCGGGCATGGCCACAGGACCTCCGGGCTCCCGGCACTGGTGCTGGAGCTGGGACCAGCTGGTGTGGGACCTGACTTGCCGGGCTCTGAGGACATGCCAGGGGGGAAAACTTCGAGTCCTGCAGCTGATGCTGAAACCAAGATGCTTCTGCTGGGCTGTGTACCAGGTGGGATGCGAAGTTCCTTTTATGCTCCTTTAAGGCATGGAAAACCGTGGGAAAGGTCGGGGGAGGGGTGGACACTATTGTCGAGTGTTTGGACTAGGAAGCACGTTATAATGAAGGAGGGAGCAGGTTAATGTGAATCAGGTGTCCCCAGGTGGCAGGTGCTGTGGCAGGTGCTTTACAAGCCATATCCAACCCAGCTTTCCAAAGAAGCCCATTGAACCAATCTGGTTGTTGAATTGAAACTGAGAGATTATTGAGACTCAGAGAAGACCATAGGTTTTCCAAGGTCACCTTGCTTGTAAATGACAGACTCCTGGGATTGACACCAAAGATTTCTGGCTCTTAAGATGAGGATGCCCTTTGCACAATCCATGCTCCTTTCACAAGAGATGCTGTTTTCTCAAATGTGAGTGTGTGTGAGTGTGTGTGTGTGTCAGAAGGCAAGGAGGGCAGTGTCTCCTCATTTCCATCTTCACCTCCCTCCCCTTCAATGATTTCCATACCAGCTTCTGAAATCAAACTATTCACACATGTTCTCTTTTTCTCAAAAGTGAGAAATAGAAATAATTCTATGCAGGAGGTGGCCCCTATGAGTCACTTGTCTGGGAGGCAGAACACTTCAAATGGGACAGACAAGAGCATCTGCTTCCGTGTCCCACTGTCCAGACTGGTGGCATGAGGCCAGGCTCCTGTTTGCCACAGACTCTTCAGTCATGACAGCCACGATCCAGCCTGAGAGGAGCCAGCTGGGCGGAGCGGGGTGAAGACAGTGGTGAAGGGGAGCTCTTCCCTGACCTGTTTCTAAAGGGGGCGTCAGGGATAAATGCTCCCCGGAGCCGTTCCTAAAGAGGGTATCACTAACTTATCAGTGATGGACTTTTAACCCAGTTTCTTTCACAAAGTCAGCCTGAGTGTCTGCCCTCTGTTAGCTGACTCTATACCACTGGGAACCTGGCAGGCACTGCTGGCCTAGGTACCTTTAGGCGTAATTTGTCAGCATATAATCCCTTAATGAACCATGATGGCTAAACAGCTCAGGGCCATGTAGCTACCTCCGCCCACCCCTTGTGCAATGTCTAGACTTGAACGGAAAGTACAGCTCTTTGGAAGAAGTGCCCAAGAGACCGAGGTTGCTTGCACAGGGGTACACCCTCCCAGGACCCCTGCAACTGTGTTTTCACCTTCCTGTTGGTACTTGGGGTAAAGATGGTTCAAATAATTTCTAGAAATGACTTTTCTAGATTTCTTATGTTGAAAGGATATACCTACAGTTTTACTGGGAACAGCAAATATGTCTTGTCTAGAACCCCTGTAAAAGAAACCCAAGAGAAATCTTCCCAAATTTGACAACAATCTTGCAAAATGTACAAAATATTTGCAATGTGAATTGGGAATCAGAGAGAATTTTGGAAAAAAATCTCCCAGATGGGAGATTCAAAGCAGTAACATGGCTGGTTTGTCCATATGAAGATGCACTGAGACCTCGGTCATGGTCAGTGGCTCTTCATGGTAACTCTGTCTCCTTGTGTGTTGCTGTGGTCGAGAATGAGTTTGGGGGCCCTGACTCCTGACCTCTGCCTCCCACTTTTCATCTCCTCTTTATCTGCTCTCATGTCTCAAGTTATATAAAAATTAAGCTTCTAAATCAAGCCACAGGCTGGCTTAGCCCCCATTGGGGGCTTTTTCAGAATTTGTTTTAACGCTATAGTGAACTGAAGGGAGCGTTGAATGGTTGACCACCAGACCTGGGAAAAATGTCTTCCTGCTCAACCTCAACTCAATTCCTCACACACTAACTGAGCAGCAGGTGTGTTCCTGGTCTGCTTCCTGCCTTTCCATGGCTCATCTTTGGCCAAGTCACAATTAGCCCGTGAAGCAGACACCTGTTACCCATACACCTTGTCTGCAGGTGATCCCCACAAGTGGAGCTGGAAAGTGATGGCTAAGTGCAAAGCAGGATGGCAGGTCTAAACTAGTTACCCAATCTAGAAACCCTGGTTGACCAGTTAGTATGCGGAGCTTGGCTAAGGGGTTGGGGGTGGAAGAGAGGAGTCAAAACCAAAGTCAGTTGCACTGGACCAGGGGTGATCGGAATGAGCTACTACCCAGTCCCTATTCACCCTGGCCACCAGGGATGGTTTTTAAAGAGACATTGAAATACAGGCCTGTCCTCAGGAGCAGACAAACTCCAGAGAGAGAGACGAAAACAAAGAAATGATTGCATTTTTTTTTAAAGGAAAGATACAGGCAGAAATGAAGGCAAGCTGAGGCAGGCAGGAAGAAACAGGAGGAAGAAGCCTTTTATTTTTTTATTCAGGTTTTTTTTTTTTTTTTTTTTATCTTGGTTGGTCCCACTGGCCCCAGGACACAAACCTGAGACCTTGGGTTGTATGTGGACTGTACTCAACCACTACTTCACCAGAGTGCACCAAAATAATCACATTTGAACAAGTAGAATTTTCAAGAGAAGAGCAGACAGGCACTAACTTTGCTCAGGGAAGACTTTACCAGAAAATCTTTGTTCTCTCGGAGGCCTGGCTTTCTCCATTAGAGTACAGATAAAGGCTTCCAGTGGCGTGAGGGTTAAATAAGGTGGCGTTTGTGACCGTGAGCTGCAAATGTTAGAGCACATGCAAAGGAGAAATGTTGCTTTCTAGCATGCTATGTTCTTGCTGTTCTGTATCTTGAGAAAAAGTCCCTGAGTGTTTTTATTTATTAGTGGGAAGGTGAGTAATAGCCTCTTCAGGGAACTATCAGTAAACAGTTTTTCTTTACTCTCACCCTTCTATCACACCCACTACGCTTCTAACACCAGCTGTGCAGCTTCCCTATACCAAGCAGCCCTGACACCATCTACCTGGAGACAGCACCCGACCCCACAGGGAGGGGCTTGCCCCGTGAGACAGCCCCCGCCCCTTCCAATGACGTCACAGCAGTAGGGCCCAAGTCACTCACACTTTGTGCGTCCTGGTTAGACTGGAGGTTCCATGACCGCCTTCCCTTTGGGTCCCATCATTTTCTAGAACAGCTCACAGAACCTGGGAAACACTTTCCTGTATTTACCGATTCATTACATGATAAATACACAGATCAATGTCCAGATGAAGAGACACAGAGGATGAGGTCTGGGAGGGTCCCAAGAGCAGGAGCTTCTGTCTCTGGGAGTTGGGGTGTGACAACCCCCTTACAAGGAAATGTTAGCCATCTGGATGCTCTCCGAATTCTGTACATTTAGGTTTTTTATGGTGTTTTCATTACATACCTACAATCCATCATTAAATCAGTCTCTGACCCCATCCTACCTTTCCCAGAGGGTCAAGGGTGGGGAGACCAAAATTTCCAAGCTTCTAATCATGACTTGGGCTTTCTGATGACCAGTCTCCATGAGGAACCCACCCAGAGTCACCTCATTAAAACAAAAGACACTCCTATCACCCAGGAAATTCCAAGGGATTTAGGGATTCTGTACCAGGAACCAGGGGGAGTGGCAATTTTTTTTTTTTTTTTTTTTTTTTTTGCTGTTATTTCATAACAATGGAAAATTCCATTTTCCTTTACTCTAGAAAACAAAGTTGTCATGATTTACAGTCATTCCATTGGCTGAAGTATGGCCGTCAATTTGTGACTGAATTTGAGATTCAACTGGGAGCTTTTAAAATAGCCCATGCCCAGGCCTGACTCCCAGAATTTCTGATTTAAGCTATCTGGGGCCTGGGTACTGGTAAGCTTCTAAATATTTTCAGGTGATTTAATGTGCAGTCCTGCCAGAGAATCCCTGAGGAGAGGGAGCCACATTCCTCTGTCAGGCAATAAGCAGATGCCTACAAAACTCCACATAGACAGCATCAGACTCACTGGGGAAGTTTGGGGACAGGATACGAAGAGTGTGTGTATGTGTGTGTGTGTGTGTGTGTGTGTGTGTACACATATATGTAATATATATTATGTACTAACATTAATTATATGTATATTAATTTCATGAGCCCACCTTAGATTTAATGATTAAGAACAGCTGAGTAAAGAGACTACATTTTAACATGAGGTTCATGGTATTAATAGAAACCACTGGTAGAGGATAGAACCTATTAGTGGCACCTAGAAAATGAGGTCCATTAGTAATGACTTGAACAGATTATCAGGAAGATCAGTTCAGGTAGATCAAAGTAAGCCTACTGCTTGACACAAATCGATCACTCAGCAAGGGTTCGCTGCTTTGAACTTGCGTGAACATAGATTTCCATGTTTACCCAAACCCATGAAGAGGGCGTGGTTTGCTGCTCAGTGAAGCAGTGTCCTTCTCTAGAAAGGACTCCACTGCTGCTCTGGAGAGACACTGCCTTCATTTCAGATCCCATTATGGTCCCAAAACAATGGCCGAGCTAGCTTCTGTGTCTTGTCTGCAGAGATGTTCATTCTTCTGAAGTGTCCCTGTCCCTTGCTTGTTTTCACAATACTCTCCCACACAAGAGTTCATTGTGCCTGCAACTTTTATAATCAGGGTGGGGAAGCTTTGAAAGAAAAATAAACACTCATGTGAACTAAGGTGTGAAGGAAAAAATCAGTCACCACACATGACAAATATAAGAAAGCTGACAAAGTCCAGAAAAATCTCACATAAACTGGAAGAAAGAGTTCTTTCATATTTTCTTTCTCTACATATTTTGGCTGCCTGTCATTGATCTCTTCTCCCGAGGCAAGGATTTTGTCATATGCTCTATAGAGGAAGATAAGTTGGTTATTCCTCCAGCATACTGATCAAAATTTGTCCTTTCATTACTGTTAGTTTAGAAAAGTTTGTTTCAGATTCACAACAGGTCATTGGAAATATTATATAAATGTTTGGTATTGTCAAACTTGGAAAGACTTCTTTCAGGCTTTTCTGTAGGTTCTGCTACCAAACACACACCCGCTATTTATAGTAAAATTACAGGCATGCATTTTCAAAATATAAGAATTCTGAAAAAGTCAAGTATATTCTATTTCCTTTGATAAAGGAAAATATATGATGCTTTTTTAATTGTGCAATTAGATGTTGTATTTTATATATACTTTTTTTATAGCTGAGTAGTATTCCATTGTGTATCTATACCATATCTTTTACTTTCTTTCTTATCCTAGCCCTGGGTCTCAAACCCAGGTCCCTGGACTTTACACACCCTGCACCTTAGTCACCGGGCTACAAAAGTGAACCTATGTGTGCTCTTGTTGGGGGGAACACTTCTGTTTTCAACTAGATATTATAAGAATTGAACTTGCTACTTGTCATTTTACTGGTCTAATGATTATAAGATTTCTCTACAGACTAAATTCTGTCTCCTAGCACTTTACCCCTTATTTGTCCTCTATGGAGGCCATATACCTCCATGGGTAGGTGCTGGAGGATGTAATATCTGAATAATATCCCAGATCCTGCCCTTTCATGGATAATGCAGGGTAAGATGACACTTAGGGGTGACAAGTATGGCAGGAAGTCCCTCCTACACTAATAGAGTAATTTCCATCTTTTCATAGAGAAATATAATTATGAAATTAGAGAGCAACACATAGATACATAGATGCATACATACATACATACATACATATATACATACAAACTACATGTATCCCAACTCAACTTTCACGCCCCTGAATTCCAAAAAAATGCCCACGGCCATTCCGATGCTACCTGATGAAGAGGAAAAGTTAACAGAGGGGAGGTCAGCATGGAAAGACACAGTAATCATGACAAATGGCAATTAAAACAGTTCATTTAGACAAATGCGGCACACATTGCCAGCAATCATCCCAGACACCCGGAACAAAGGGGACCCCTGAAGTGTACACTTCGTCAGCCTCACGAGTCCATCTCTGTCCCCTCCCATCCACATCACCCCTGGCTCTGCAGCAGGAGCTATAGAAAAAATAAAATAAATAAGGCGAACAACCTGAATTATTGCTGGGCCATAAATTGCTTCTGGCCCCAAAGAGGTAGAACGCATATGTCTGGCATATGTAAGCCTGTTTTAGATTATTTTTTTAAGCTGGATGTTATTAGTTTCTTTATTTTTTTATTTTGGGTCTATTTGTAGAAACTGCATCCTTCATGAGAGCTGTCAGCTTTGTTTCTCTTTTCTCTTTTCTAATGCCTGCTGAACAAAACACTAAAGAGGCAACATATCTGGTCTTGCTGATTTTAGGATAGAAACTATCAGAGAAACTAAACTGGGAAACTGAACCAAAGCACATTTCCACCTTCCTCCAAAGAGTGTGACTTCTTACGTGGTTTTAAAATCATCTGTGATTCAGCCATCACTGCTGCTTCTAGAAGGAAGTATGGACCAGTGGCTAGAGTGACCATCCAAATGTCAGGAATTTGGGGAGAGTCCATTTTTTATTTATATGTATCAGTTCAAATCCAACGCTCTAAGACTAGCTCTTTGTGAGCCCCAGAGCCAGCGGATGGGTGGATAAATGGATGGATGGACAGATATACTGATAGATTATATACCACAAAAAGAATAAGAAGACAATATGTGAGGTGATACGTAAGATCACCTTATTGTCCTGGGATGGGATTTGTAATCACAGAGGATGGTTTGCATGTTTTCTTCTTAATGGAAATGCTGCTTCTGGATCAGGGCTTCTAGAAATATGAACTATTTTGAAAATGCAACTTTCTCAGCTGTCAGCACAATTAATTAGAATGATGTCAGTGGTAAGCTCTCCTAATGACGAGCAATCCCTCTAAAATGAAATTGGGTTTTCAATGATTCATTTGTATCTTCTGAAACAACTAATACAACCCGTCTGGGGCCCATGAATTATGCCCTAATTCCAACAAATGTTTCCACATGTGGAAAGTCAGGCTTGGATTCGCAATTTGCTATTTATGCTGTTCCCCTTTCATCATTTCGTTATGGCGATGTATGCTTTCAAAGGACCCTGCCCTTTGTATTATTTAATGCCTACATATGGCGTGGGGCTTAGCCTTTTTTCCTATGATCTACAACATGTGTTATGGTTAAGGCAAAAAAAAAAAAAAAAAGCCTTGCACCAAAGAAGAAAAATTTGCCAATTTATTCGATTTCTTTGTGACTTGTCAAGTTTGTGCGTTTGTTTGTTTTAAACTTTTCTGCCAGTCATTAGGGATGGTGGTGCCTGTCGGGAAAAGATGATGTGTTTGCATTTCCACCAGGATGCTGGAAGCTTACCCACCCTGCCTTCTGCAACAGCACTTTCCTGTCCTGCCACAAATCCCGTCTTAGCAAGAGGACTGGAAATAAAACTCTGATTCTTGATGTTCTCATTGTTTCTCCTTGATGTGGGACAGGATTGGCCGACAACATAATAGCTTCATTTTTACTTGGTTCAGACAATATTTTTTGAGTCTAGCATTGAATATGTTTTCATCTTCCTTGAAAATACTTTCCAGTGAGAAAATAATACTGAGCTTGGAGGTTTGAAATTAAGTGTCTGTTTCTACATCAGTAATCTTCCACTTCAGGTCCATCAGTATCTCCCAACACATGCTAATGAACATTCAGAGTTTGGGAGAAAACAAGTCCAAACTGTAGTATTTGTCCGGCATCATCTACCATTGCAGTGAGAGCTGCTCAATTTCTTTTTCGCTGGAGCTTGGAACTGGTAATTCCATTGGAAAAGAAGTAGTCTGTTTTTTACTTAAAATGTATATTTGTTTAGGAGGGGGCAGGGTCTCAGGGTGAAATTGTTGGAAATTCTGGGAGATTTTAATTTCTCTTCCATTGCCTTGAAAGACTGTTATTTAACTACCTGGAGAGTCTTTGCCTAACAGTTCAAAATGTCCTATTCTTCACAAACTGGTCTCTTTTCAATTACTCATCATTTCAGAAGTGATACTTCCTAACTTCAAGAAAACTATACACACATATCTTTCTAGAGTTTCTAGAGTCCATATTGCCTTAGCTTCTGTACTAATTAAATCAATATTATTTTATTCATCCATTCATTCATGTGTTAGTTCACTTATCTAACCTTAATAAATAAACACCGCTATGTGCTAGACATTATACTTGGTTCTGGAGGGTGGGGGGAGAACAAAACCAAACATAATTCATATTCTTACAGGCATTGTATTCCACTGGTAGAAATCAACAATTACTTATTCACTCCATAATGCTAATACATAATTATGTGAACTCATGTGAAATTAAAATTGGAGTCACTGCTTTGAGGATAAGGTACGTGGTGACCTAAGACTGTAACAGAAAACCTTACCTATTTTGAGATGTCAGGAAAAGCTTCCTGAGAAAGCAATATAGGAGCAGAAGTCTTAAAGACAAATGGGAGTTAACTAGGCAAAGGGATAGGAGGGAAATGGGCAGGAATAACACTATGTAATGACTCAGTGACTGCAGCAGAAAGCAGGACAAGAATAGTGTATTTGTAATTTCTAATAGTCACATGTGCTTCTTTAGTAAGTATAAAGTGAACCAGATCGTTTATAATATTGATACCACATTGCTTGACTGATAGACACTCTTCTTTAAGCATTGTCCTAACTCACCACTGGACCTTGTGAAAACCAGCTGGTTGGAAGCCTCACCACCCAGCCTCAGATGGAAATTTTCTTCATTCTCAAGGGTATGAGCTCATCCCCATGCCAGATGGGTTCCCAATAAATGATGATCATGCAATCTGATTATTTTCATGTCATAGTATCTCCTCTGGAAGATAGAAATGAATGCAGGATATCTTTATCATCTTTCCAAGTTGAAAGAGAATTCCCTCCTTGTGGCTACACACCCGGCAGATTGAGAGCAAACACGCAGTTTAGAAATAGGTGACAATTCTGGCATAAGCGGCCACTAACAAAAACTGTTTAACTGTGGACAGTTGATTCATTTTTATTAAGATGCATCAATTAACATAACTGGGACTTCTGCAGCAGATATCTTGGAAATCTCAAACCTTTAACAAGAGAGATATTTATTTATAGTAAGTCCAACATGTTCTGACTGATAAATAGCCATTCCTGGGATCATTCAGGGTTATATTGACACTGCCTTCTGGTAGGCGGCCAGGGACCTATTCAATTAACAAAGAAGGTCAGAGAAGGGAAGCACCATTGAGTCTTTCTTAGGTCAGACTTAGAAGATGTGTTTGTCCGGTCTACTCATATCCCATTGGCTAGAACGAGGTCACATGGTCATACCCTCCCTCCAGGGATCCTGAGAAAAGCAGGTGGACAGGCAGCTGTCCTACCCATCACAGAGAGTCAGCTTAGCCTGGGTTAAGAGCTGGTGTCAAGGCCAGTGGATTAGGTACAAGTTCAATTCCCAGACCAAATCTTCTCATCTATAAAATGGAAATAAGAATTCTAATACTAATAGGCGTTATCTTTAGGACTGACTGAGGCATTATATGTAAAATACTCAGACCAATCCTGATTAAATAACATGGACTCCATGAATGCTAAGCTATTATGATCAGTGTATCCATTTGTTACAAAATAAAAGCAAATTTAAAAACAATGTGAGTCCCTGAGAAATAAGTCAGCATATAAAGCAATAGTCCTTAACTTATCAAACAAGAAAAATAATGCGGTATTTCAAAAATAGATATAGGATGATCACGTTGATGATGATGGTGTTATAATTAGCATGTGTCTCCCTTAAGTTTCCAGGGGAAATTTAAGGATGTCTTTCAATAGACAGCTTTTTTTCATGGCAAGAATTAAGCACGCCACCAGGCAGGATTCTAAGCAGGTAATTTTGGTGCTTTAGGTAGCAGATCCGCTGGGACTCACAGCTGAATGAATGTCCAAGGCTAGTGGCTTCTAGAAATCAGAGGGGCCCTCTATTTTTTCCTCCCTGCGAGTCTGGATTCAAACCCCAGTGCTGCCTCTCTCACACCACATGACTTTCTTTGTGCTTCACTAAGTGAGCATTTTGTTTGTGATGTCCTTGTCCTGGGGCCCAACACTGTGGCTTTTTCACAGCGTCTACTGGTCTGGGCCAAATAACCTGCAATTTGTTTTCTCTCTTAGCCAAGTCAAGAGCACAGGACACCCCCCCAAGCATTTGCTGAGTGAGAGGAAGTACTCCTTGCTCTTCAGCCCTGGGGGGCAAATTGTAGGTGACATCACATTTAAAAGCTCTGAGCCATGCTAGGCAGCAGGAGAGCTTGACATGCCAGTTCTTGGTGTGTGTTGGTGGCAGAATCCAGACCAGGATGAGGATGGTGTAGCCTCCTTATAACTGATGTTTTGCCACCCATACCCAGGAAACCTTAGGTAAACCTTGGGAAAAATGGACTCAATCTGGCCTTCCTCCCAAAGGTCTCTGCAAGATATTCAAAGCATTCTCCTGAGATATCAACTCAAAAAACAAAAACAAAACAAAACAAAAAAGCACAGCTATTGAATGTGGCTGGACATGATCTGATTACCATTGACGGAGGGGATTGTTGAGAAGAGATTGTGAGAATTCCATTCACCGTTGTTCAATGCAACTCCATAGTGAAGCCACTGTAGAGAATAAAATGCTTGGAGTGCTGAGGATTGTTGCTAACTTAGGGTTGAGTAATCCCTTTTCCTGTCAAGGCTTCTTGTTAACCACCCAAGGAAATGACTTATCTAGACAGTCTATAACTAATAAAAGTAAAATAAAGAAAGGTTGCTTAGGTCTGTTCCACATGCTTTCCATGTATATGAATTTTCCCAATGATATTAGGGGGTAGTAGCTATGATACTCCATTTAACAGATAAGAAAACAGAGGTAGGTCACCCGAGCCCAAGGTCACACAACTCTTAAGAAGCAATCAGAGCAGCATTGCTGTACTTGGTAGCTGTCAAGAGCACAGGTTCCCAGACTGCAGTGTTAACAAACCATCGACCTCTGGGAGTGCCCCCTAGTGCCCCACCCTTGGCTCCCACAGCCATGTGAGTAAAGACTCTTCCAACATGACCACTTTCTGGTCGGCATGATGTTGGCATATTTGGTGATCCTTAAATAATCATCAGTTGCCTTTCTCTCTCCTTCTAAAACTGTCTATCTGCAGTTTTTTCGTTGCTTGAGATTGATGGATTAAAAACAGAATTCTTTCCCCACCTCCCTGAAATATGGCAAAATACCCACCTCCTGCCTTTAAACCTAGATTGTATTATCGCACTAGTCTAGGTTAGAGGGCTTTGATAATAAGAGCTGACATTTAGTTAATGCTCAATATACTTGAACTTCACATGTACGTCTTGAATAACTGAGGGAGGTACCATCATTGTCCAGTAGTTTAGTGAACATCCATCGTTGCATAGTAATACCAAAGAAAAAAATTTTAATAAAAGGCTTCTTTCTTGTGATGAGAACTTTTAGGACCTGTTCTCCTCAAAATTTTCAAATATACCATACAGCACTGCTAATGTACATCACATTATATCCTGAGAACTTACGTCTCTCAAAACTGGAAGTTTCTACCTTTCGAACCACCTCCATCCAATTTCTTCATCTCCTACCCTCGCCTCTGGTAACAAGTCTGATCTCTCGCTCTCTTTCTCTCTGTCTCTCTCTGTCTCTGTCCCTGCTTCCACAGTAAATGAGATCACATTCTTTGTCTTTGTCTGATTTATTTCACTTACTCAGAATGCCCTCAAGTTCCACCCATGTTGTCACAAATGGTGAGAGTTGATTCTTTTTCATGGCTGAGTAATATCCCATTGTGTTTATCCGGTCACGTATTGCACAGTGGTATTTCAGTCAACTAAGGCTCAGGTATACAACAGTGGTGCCAGTAGGGAATGCCAGGTAACCTAGGTGTTTGTAGTCTGTAGCGTCAAGCCTTGTGTAAGTGCACGCTGTGCACTTCACATAACAGTGAAATTGCCTAACACTCATTCTCAGTACAAATCCCCATCATTAAGCGACACGTGACCATATACAGCAACTTCTCTGCCCATTATCCATCAGCGGGCACTTAGGTTATTTCCATGTCTTATTAACATCATGCTGCTTTAAACATGGAGTTACATCTAGTGCTTTCAGATTAGCCTCATGGTGTGCCTGAAATGAGCAGAGACTTTGGTGCCCAAGTCACCTGACTCTTCCAAATGTATCATGTACCTGTTGCGTGAACTTGGCATAGTACTTAGTTGTCATGAACCTCAGTTTGGTCTTCTGTAAAATGGGGTGAAATCGGTTCCTTGTAAGATTATTTTGAGGATAATCTGTCCACCTAAAGCACTCAGCAAATTTTATATCACATACAAGCTCCTCAATGAATGGGAGTAGGTTCAATGTTAACCCTTTATTCATTGTGTAAGCACTCCCGACAACCTAGCTTTGCTAGGAAGGCCCTTTACGGCTGCTTTAGAGGTGACTCTGAAAGATCTTCAAATAAAAACCACTTTCATATTTTTCATGTGCATTACTAATTTCAAACCAGAGTGGGAGAGCTTGGAAAATATGGAAATATTCTTTCTACATACAGCTCTAAGTAGAACAATATCCCTTTCCTCCTCCCAGCATCAACTGCTATCCACCCCCAACTTCCCCTCACACTGTGCTCTTCTGGAAAGCTTGGAATCTGCACATATGGAACAGTTTCTCTGTAGGGCCTTTAATACACTAGAAATTCCAAAACAAAGTCGACCCCAGCAGGGCACTGACTCCCTGTTGGCAAATAAGACTGCCATCAGGCACCACCTGGTGTTACCGGGTGTTTTTAATTAAGAAGGGAGCTGCACCCTCAGACTTGCAGAGTGAGCTCCTTGTCCTAGACAGAAGGCCAGCGGACTGAGAGTAGACTCACCTGCAGAATGGAGGTACCTTGAATCCTCCCCCACTCCAGTGTCATCCTCAGTAACTGGCCAGCAGCTCTTAGTGCGAGTACTCTTCAGTAGCATGGGTCAGAAGTATCACTTGCCAGGAGATGACTTTTCAGAGCAGACTGATTAAAACCAGGCTAGACGACTACCTCACACAAGTGAATATGATGTATGCTTTGTGACGATCCATGACATTTGAAAAACGGGACCTGTCCAGGAAAGAAGATTGTGTCTTTGGCTAAAAAGAATTGAAGTTAATGTCCCTTATTAAAGAAATGCAAATTGCTTTTAGAGATAATTCAATTATTTCTAGTCTACCCACAATCTAACACATCACAAATTAAGAATAACAATGGAGTCAAGTTTGTTGATGACACTACAGTTCACAAGGGCTCTACAGGGCTCTAGTTTACTCATGACTTCCGTGTGTGTGTGTGTGTGTGTGTGTGTGTGTGTGTGTGTGTGAAACTTAAATGTTCTATTTGGCAGAAGAAACAATAACTGAACAAATAAACTGGATAAGGAAGGTCCCTCGGAAAGAGCTTCCTAATATGAAAAAATGAGAGCTGAAAATGATGAAGCAGAGTTCTAAGGGAAGAACAGAATGCAGAGCAAGCGTGAAAGTCCTGAGACAGAAGCCAGTGTGTCCTGTTCCAAGAAAAGAAATTAGACAGCAAGCTAGAGGATTTGAGCCAGGTCACCAGGAGGAAAGTGGAAGGAGAACTTGGAAGGATAGACTCCTCTGTGAAGCCTTAAATTCCTGCATCTCTTGGTAACTTTATTATTCTTCTCATTCTTCCCTAAACAGCAATATTTACCTGGTGTCTTAGATCTCTGACTGTAGGCACCTTGAGTGGAAAGATGATTCTTACTTGTTTTTCTATCGTCTCTAGTAGTAGATCAACACATGGTTGAATTAGCTGAATTTCAGTGAAGGAGATAAGAGAAGACAGAAATGAAATCTGTTCAAATTCACATTTTCCCACAGTTAAAACGTCTTTGAGTCAATAATCAAAATGGTGCCAGAAATCACATCATTATGAAACATCAGTAAAATGTAACCAGAGCAAGGAAGGCAAGTGTGCCTTTCTTTTTTGACTCCGCCTGGCTGGGAATTTAGCATCCCCCAAAGCCACTTATCTGGGACAAGATTTTAGGGTGTGTGCATGTTTTTCATCTCCACAAGACCAGCTGTGGGTGGAGTAGAATTCCAAATACAAGATAAGGTCACACTGAATTAACCCAGAAATCTCTTTCCTGGGGAAATCGTCTGCGTGATACAGAGTTAGTAACACTGCTAATTAAAGAAACATTGTCTGAGATGCTGTGATCTGTCATAAGAAGTGTTGACTCTTAATGACATGGAGAATGGCTAGCATCTGATTTCATGCATTCCAGAGAGAAAATACACAGATGGGAGTGTCGGCTCTCCATCCCCATTGCTTCTGAAACGAGACCTGAGAAATCTCATTTAAAGTGTAGTTTGGAGTTGGAAAGCCTCATGGAAGGGGAAAACACTCTTGGTCTCCTCCACTTTCAATCCTGCTACAGAAACTTCACTACTGACACTGTTGTGTGATGTTCCTATACACCAAGCAATTTTGTGCTCTCAGCTGGGAGTCCCATGATTGAACTCAACTCTGACATTATCTACCTGGAGATAATATCAGATCACAGGTCGAGGACTCAGTCCCACATGACTACCCCCCCACCCCACTTCAGACACCACTTGCAAATCTAAGTTGTCACCTGTGCTTGTGATTAGATGTTCTCATGACCCCCTCCTCTGGTTCACTTAATTTGCTGAAGTGCCTCATAGAATGCAAGAAAACATTTTACTTACTAAGCTACCAGTTTATTATTAAATAATATAATTCAGGAACCATTGAAGAGATGCAGAAACCAAGGAATGAGGGAAGAAGGGTGGAGTTTCCATGCCTTCTCCAAACTGCCTCTCTCCCAGCACCTCTACAAGCTTCTTACCTGGCAGCTCTTGAAATTCCGTGCTTTGGGGGCTTTCACAGAGTCTTTATTCTGCAGGTCTGATTGACTGAATCCTTGGTTATTGGTAATTGATTCCCCCTCCAGCCCCAATCCCCTCCTGGAAGTATGTCAGGGGAGTGTGGGACTGAAAGTTTCAACTCTTTAATCACATTGTTTGTTCCCTTGGCAACCGGCCCCATCCTTAAGGATTTTCCAAAACCCCTCATCACCTAACATTTTAGGTGGTTTTAGGAATTCTGTCTCAGGAACAGGGATGAAGACCAAATAAATAGTTCTTATCCATTATACTCTCATATTTACTTTCAGGTATCAGATTGGAAGCACTTATTAATAGTCACTTATCCATTGTCTATAGCTATAATATATAGGAGTATATGCAAATCAAATAACACGATAGAGTTGGTGTGAAACTCACAAGTTTGTGATATTGCTTTGTAAGTCATGAAGGCTCTTACCAAATTAATTATGTTTGAAGCTTTTGAAAAATCTTGGTACTATCGATTCTGGTCTTCATTGTGTGAAGCTGTGAGAACAAAATATTCCCAGAGTTCTTGTTAATTAAGTCTAACCTGAGATTTGAGCTCAGAGAACCCAGGCTGCATTTTCTAAATTGGGCAGTTGAGTATATAAAGGAAACTTAACTCAAAGTCATGTATCAATTCCCTTCTGAACAAAATTACTATACAAGTAAGCAAAACTGTGCCTAAAAACATCCAGTTTTAGAAAATTTAAGCAAAAACCTATCATTTAGGACATGATGATAGCTCCTCTCACAAATCCCCTCATACCAGGGTCAACAACTTCTATTACACTGAGTGTCAATGGCAAACCTACCTTTGTGAGTTTATAGATTTGAAAATATAAGGTCTTTAAAAATGGTCATGAAATAGTGATGAAAGACCATTCCATTCCATGTTTTGATTTTATTTCTTGAACAAAAGATTTAATTAGCACTAAAAAGAAGCAAGATCCTGTTCCTCGGCCCCAGGAAATAACCATATTTTAGAGCATGTACCTATTTCATTGCCATAAGGTATTTGAACAATCAATTTATTTGTATTTTAACTTTTAAAAATTCTCTCTGTCCTTGGACTTATCAGTTCTGTTAGTGCCTTTTCTTCATGCACTGCTCCAATTCCAGTGCTTCACCTGCCATACCTTTGAGCTGCTCTAATTCTACCTCAGCCTTAATCCTACATTCTTCACCTTCTGTTCATTGTATCACCATTGGATGAGTCATGTATCTGCTACAATATCATGTCTTTAGTGTTCTTGATTGCCTGTCTTGGGGAAAATATTTAGGAAGAAAAATAGTTTTTGTTGTATGTGGCATCATATGCTAAACTCTTGATATGTAAAATAGATTTAGAGATATGCCTGTTAACCGTGTAGATATATAACATTTGTTTATTACAAGACCATTCAATAGGAACCGTATTTGTTTGCAATGATAATAAGAAAACTTTGGGGACACTCATACATATTAAACATTTTTACGTGAGTGGACATGCACAGACCTGAATATATAAAAAGGCCAATAAAGAGTTACTCACGTTGACTTTTGATGACTTGGAAAATAACTGACCAGTAAGACATTTGTGACAATTTCAAACAGACCCAAAGTGATGGCACTAAAATCTCTGGTACAAGTTCTTCACCAAGGCATGTAAGGATAGTAGTGGTGTGGGTTAAACACCGATGGCCTTCGCTGAAGTGATGGCTCCTGAGTGAGTATGGTATATAGCATACTTTTAACATATGATAGATGATGGATAAATAGATAGATGGACCATCTACATAGATACAGACATGTAAATGAAAACTAAGTCCAGTCTTTACAGAATTCCCTAAACAGCTTATATAACCACAAATCTCTTGCTCTGGTTATTCCAGACTTTCCCAGCTCCATTCTGTCCAACCACAAAAAAGATAACAAAATACAGTGTTTTGAAAGTATACTCTGGAGCCAGCCTCCCTGGGTTGAAATCTAGCTTGACAATTCACTGCTTGTGAGACCTTGGCCAGTCAACCTCTGGGTCTCATTTTCTTCATCTATTTAATAAGGAATAATAATATAATGATAAAAATTAAGTACTTAAAATAACATATGAAAAAGATAGTTTCCAACCTTACCACCTAAGTAGCTACATTTTAATCAAATTCTGTTTTCTTTGTTCTCTGAGACTCTGGCATACACTGGTCTCCTCCTTTCTTCCTGATGTTTCTAAACCCTGGAATGCTAGGAATTCATACAATCCCTTCTTTGAGATGGTGAGACTCTGTCCAGACTTCAAGAAGTGCCTTGATTGAAGGTTTTGAAAATGGCCCCACACATCCCGTAGTAGCCCCCTCCTCTGAACCCCCTCCCCTCCTACAGCTCATGTGCTTCCTGAAGCCCCTTAGGCTTCCTCATCAGCACAGTTCTCTTATCTGGATTCGTTTATCTAGTGTCTTCTTCCTCTATGCACCTGAAGTTCCATGAGGTCTGACTGTGTCTCTGTTGTTCACTGTGGCATCTCCAGCTCAGAGCAGAGGCTAAGGGTAGGTATGTGGACAAAGAGACAGAGAGATCAACTGGCTGAACATATCATTCACTTGGGGCACACTCTGCTTCATCAGTTCTTTATATGCAATTTTCAAAGACTTTGGTGTTTTTTTAGAGCACTTTCACATTTATAATTAAATTAAGAGGAAGTTGCAGAAGCATCCTATATACTTCCTGGCCCTGCCCATTCATAGCCTTCGCCTTATCAACATCACTCTTCCGAATGGTACATTTTTTAGCAAAGGATCCACCCACGCTGACACATCATCACCCCAAGTCCATAGTTTACGCTGAGGTTCACTGTTGATATTACACATTCTATAGGTTTAGATAGAAATATAGTGACATCTACCCACCATTATAATATCCTACAGAATAATTTTAATGTCCTAAAGGTCCTCTGTGCTTTGCCTGGTCATCTCCTCCGTCACCTCCAGCAATCACTAATCTTCTTACTGTCTGTAAGTTTTGCTTACCAATTATCTTCATCTGACCACTATAGGTTGTGCATGCTGATTTTTAACTGATTGATCTCTTTATTGCTCGGCAAAGAGAAAGGTAGTAAGAGAAAAAAGAAGTAGAAATTGAAGGCTGTGGAAGAAAAGATGAGAAAAGAGAAAGGCTGAATTCTAATCCTATAGGAAAGTACCTGCTACTGAAAATTAAGAAGCCACTAGAATTGACCCATGAGAAATGAAATTGTTTAGTGAATAAAAGACACATTTGTAGACTTGAGAAAACTATGTGAGATAAATAAACCACTGGCTAGTAGTTAGCATACTTCGTTATGTTAAGAAAAATGCTCTCCTCACCTCTGTTGAGAACCCTCCAGCATTTACTTACTTCTGACAAAATGGCAGAGGTAGGACAAGGGATTCTGGGTAACCATCACATCTCAGTTCCCTGGTTCCAGTCTCAGACCCTCAGCCCATCAAATATGTTCCTTGAGTCCAGGGAAGGGCCTGCCTAGAAAGTTGGTTCTTCTAGTTCTGATTTCCCTGGATACCCTAAGCCTCTCCGAAAGAAGCTCCTCACCAGGCATGTTGGGCCAGGGCAGGGTTCCAAGCAGAGTTAGTTGTAGATCACATTCTTTTGTCTTTTTGGATCCCAACTCATAGTTGTAAAACCCAAAAGCATTCCACACCACCACACCAGGATAATCCTTTTTTATTTTTATTTTTTATCTCCATAAACCACACAGTCTACTACTTTGAGAGAGGGGAAGGAAAGTGGTAAGGGGCATGCAAACCATGTGTGGGCTCCAATTTATGGTTTGGGCTTCATCCAGATGAAGGTGAGCCGGAGTGTCCGACACCAGCCTGATCTGCCTGCTTCTTCCAAGCCCATAGAAATAAACAGGGAAATGAAGGATTTAGCTGCTGGTCACATACCTGGATGCAGAGAGAATAACAGCAGCCAAATGCCTGGTTTCCCTTCACTGTTTAAACGTGGAGGTGACCCTGTAAGTGTAATAGAGCAAGCATTATTAAATGACTTGTCACATAGAACATGTAAAGTTTCCCAGCCAGTTTCTAGAACATGCTGTTCAAGAGACGGAAACCAGTTCGAATTTGAACCTCCACAGAGCCATGCCTGGCAGATTTGCAGACAGCGGTGCCCAGGAGACATCTCAAGCTTTATGACTACATATTTAAGCATTTATGAGACTTGAACTGTATTCCATTAAAATGGAAAAAAAAGAGAAAGAGTGAGAGGCAAGGGGGAAAAAATCCTGAGACTTCCAGCAAGGGTAATTAGCCCCAAATGTTTTATAAAAGATTTGATAGCATTCTGGTTTTAAGCTTCTTTCCCAGGTCTGTTGTAGTGGAGGGAAGAGAAGAAAGGAATCTATTAAAAATTCACCATTACTTTAAAAAAAAAAAAAAGTCATCAAACCCAACCAAGCAACGGACTCATGTTTAGGAGACTAACCATAGACCTCTTCCCAAGGTAACAGATTCAAATTTTACTGGGGAAAAAATATTTAAGGCAGACGCTTGGCAGTTTTCATCAGACCCACACAAGAAATACCTTTCTCTTATGGCTTCATCTCTTTTCTTTACTGAGTGCTTTTTGTTTTAGGTTTAGCTTTAGTCTGGGCACCTTGGCGTCTGCCCAGCTTCCAGCTGGGGTCCCTGTTCCTCCCCCTACATCACTGCTGGTGGAGGCACAGAGGGTGCTGTTGTCATAGCAGAACTGCTCAAGTAAAGCAGCACTGATCCCTATCCAAGTGATATCACGTGCGAGCTCCACCTGGTAACCGTGACCTCACCATGATAGAGGCCACACTCCAGGTCTGTTCTCATGAGACTGGGTTACCCAAAGACTCAGATGCCCACTGTTCTCTATTGAAGGAGTAAGGGAAGCTTTCTATTTGTTACTGTAGGCACAGGCAGAGAAGCTTCATCGGCTTCTATTTATTAAGCCTTCCCATTTCACAAAAGAAGCTCTGAAACAATTAGTCACCAGCTGAGACAGCATTGGTCTCCAGAAATAATGACACGCATATAAACGGGAGTTTTCTGTTTAACGTTAGGGAAAACACCTTGAACATTAAGCAGACCAAACAATGTCATATTCTGTCACACCCTGCTAATGGGTGGGTGGTCCCCATCTCATAAAAGATCCCCAAGAATTAAACAGACTGCCTTGGTGGTTTCAATATTCACCTGCATGAAGGGTGGTCCTGCACAGATAACCGTTCTGTCTTCCCCAACTCTTCAATTCTGTCTTTGGCTGGAAGAAACATTTGAGTGTTCTTACTGCTACCCCCAAGTTATTTATGATCTTCTCCCTTTGTCTGCACCTTGAGTGAGTCTTCTTTCCCACCCTAACTGGCCCTCTGCTCCAGTCCACTCTGAATTGGACTGTTCGCAGCAATTTAACCCACAATTGCCAATTCACTTCCATGTCAGCTATATTGGAAAACAGAGTAGATACTTGGTTTCTATATTCTTTAAAAGGTATAACTACCGACTTTAGAGTTACACGTAAAACATTACTTTTTGATTTAGGTCTCTTTTTCATCAAATGGTCTCTTTTGATCCAGAGTTCTAGTAGGCCTTTTTGGATATTTGTCCTGTGAACAAGCGTAACTGTTCACAAGTGTCAGAGAAATGTGCACTAGGAGCCATTAACCCATAGTTTTAGAATGACTTAGCGGTGTTCTTTAATTCATGAAGTCCCCTCCCCCTTGGTAA
>RJWH01006836.1:0-48442 GCA_004363575.1 Solenodon paradoxus
GCACACGTGCAAGCAAGGGGCTCACGCCGCACAGCCGAAGAACCGTGGGGCCCCCGATGACTGGGGACCGCCCGACGGCCTGCGAGCACTCTAACGGCCCTTCCTGTCTGTCGCCTCAGTCGCAGATGCGGCACAGCGACCGTCTGAAGAGCAAAGCAAGTCTCTCGAAAAACCAAAACAGAAGAAGAACCGCTGCTTCATGTGCAGGAAGAAAGTCGGACTCACTGGTAAGGGCCTGCGCCGCGGAGGCTGCGGCGTCGGGGGCCGAGCGGTGGCGCTGGCTGCCTGAGGGCGGCGTCAGGAGAGGTCCCGCACCTCTGAGCCGCCTTCGAGAAACAGAGCAGCTTCAACTGCTCAGCTAAACGGGAAACGCACGCCTTTGTCTTAGACTGTTCAGCCGAGGCGGGAAGGCGGGAAGGCAGGCGGGTGCCAGGCGCGGGCGCTGCTGAGGCCCGGGGCGCCCCGGCCTGGCGGCACAGGCGAGCAGACTACGCTGTGCTCTGCACGCGGCTGTGCAGCCTGGTCGCTGAGGGACACTGGACATCCCGGGGCTGCGCAGTTCACAGAGAAAGCGCTGCCGGCGGCCAGGACCCGGTCACTGGGGGAGAGGCCGGCGTCCCAGAGCAGGCAGTGGGGGTGGAGCTGCGGGCGACGCTTTTCAGGCGCAGGCGGCCAAGCAGCCGCGCAGAGGAAGGCGTCCAGGGCCCGCGGGGCTGGTGCTGGGCAGAGGCGGAGGGGTTTGGTGAGGGCACTGCAAGTCCCTGGTGGTCGCCAGGCTGGCACTGGGTTTGCTAATGAGACTTAGAAGGTGAGAAGAATAGAAAAGATTTTGAGAAAGATTGTATTTTATGACGATGCCCCAATTCTGAAATCGGGTTGGAGACAGGAGGGAGGGAGATGAGTCTGGAAAAGAGGTTTTGGACCTCCCTGCCTTGCACACGTCTTCATGGAGACTCGTCTTTGGGAGGCACCCGTTCGCCATCTGCAGGCAGCGCTCCCACGGCTCAGGGCGGGGCTGAAGCCTGTGCAGGTGGCGGTCTGCTCCAGGCGCCTTCGCGCTCCTTCACGAGGCGACAGACTGCTCAGAGTGCGGAGACCCGACCGGCTGCGCGTCGAATGCTGAAGATGCGGACCCCTGCGCTCGTGTCCAGCCCGCGTCACAGCATGCCCTGATTCGGGTAGCGGGAGCACGTTTCTGCAAATACGGCCCCCACGCTCCTTACCTCTCTTTGGGCTGCTTTGGGCATTTCCTGAAAGGAGACCATTTTTTTCATGTTTGCCATCTGTTAAGAGCTTAATACATTCCTCGTGTCACACTCGGGGTAGCTTCTGACTCGAGTTCCAAGGGCAGAAACAGGATCAGACTTTGGGCGACGGGCCCGTCAGCCAGGGTGCAGCTCAGGACCCACTGCAGCTGTGAGCTCGTGTCAGCTCAGCTCCGTCTGCGCTGCTAGTGCCCGGAGTGTGTTGGCAGCGCTGCCCGTGGCCGCACGTCTTCGCACAGACTTGGGCTCCTCTGGCTGCAGGGAGCCTGACGCTGTGGGCTGGACCGGGAGTGGGTCTGGCCGGAGGACGGTGGCCATGTGTCCTGGGGAAGGCGGCACAGAGGGCAGGCACGTGCACAGCGCTGTGTGGGGCCGCGGGGCCGCGGGGCCCGGCTGACCCCACGCTCCGGTGTTTCAGGGTTCGAGTGCCGGTGCGGGAATGTTTACTGTGGTGCTCACCGTTACTCAGATGTGCATAGCTGCTCGTACAACTACAAAGCCGCCGCCGCCGAGAAGATCAGAAAAGAAAACCCAGTAGTTGTTGGAGAAAAGATCCAGAAGATTTGAGCTCCTGCTGGAATACAAACCCCTGGCCATCTGCAAACTAACACTGACTTGAGGTTTCTTTCTAGTCTCTGGGGGTGTAGAGCAGTGTCTGCATAGACCTTTAATCATGCACGTCATCAGAAGAATAGATTGTTGTTTTTGTTTTGAAAATGACTCTGAACATTTATTTCCATTGCAGTTTCTGTGGCTGAAAGACTTAAGTAAACTTTACAAGTATTATCCTTTTAAGATCGTTTTAATTTTAGCTGAGTGCAGAGGGCTTTTATAGCAAACGTGGAGAAATTTTGGAGGGCTGTGATTTTTCCAGTATTAAACATGCATGCATTAACCTTGCAGTTTATCCTCACTCTGTGAATCCAGCTTTTCTCTGCAGCTCACTGCTCCGATGGTCTCTCAGGCACGATCGGCGCCGTCTCTGAAGGCACCTCCGCCCCACGCTGCTCCTGCCGCACCGGCGGCAGCCTGAGGGCAGCTCTGGCACCGCGGTCCGAGCGGCGTGTGCGCTGGGCCTGTGCTGTTGGTGTTTGGGCGCAGGTGGCCGCAGGCGCCTCCCGCTGGTCCCCACACGCCGGGCTGCGTGGGCGGGAGGGTCCAGGCGCTGCGGCTGTTGTGTCTCCCACCGTCTCTGATTAGATAGAGAAGAGAACGCACGTCCAGCACGGCCTCTGCTGCTCTTCCCGGCCGTCGGCCTGTGACGGGGCATCCCTGCACGGTGGTCTGTGACCGTGGCAGATCCCCGTTCCTCTGAGCTGGGCTGTCGACATCCCTGTCACGTAGCGGTGACATTTCCTGGTGAGGCCACGTCTCCTGCCCTCTGTCCCACCAAGGTTTCCACTCGGCTGAGAACGCCCCATGGCTGCTTGCTCGTCCGGCGGCCGGCCTGTCCGCGGAGCCGTTTGTAAACCAGCCCTGTGTCGGGTCCCCACTCGCCGTGTTCTCTGGGCATCCAGTGAATCCCCTCCATAGAGGTTGGATGAGACCTGTGACTGCCTGACAGGTTCAGGTAAGGACCGCGCCGGATTAAGCGCCCAGTCATCATACAAACTCTGGCCAAGTTGGTCTAGGAATGGCTTTTCTCGAGCCCAACAGTTTCTGTGTAAAACCAAACCAGCAAAAAGCAGGCCTCTTCCAGAAAGTGCACGCTGCTCCCTGTGAGGCAAGAGATAAAGCCGCCACCGCCGCACTCAGCTGCCCGTGCCGGCGGCCCTAGCGCCCGCGACACTCGTCCCTAGCAGAAGGGAGGCGCTGCCCTCGTGTCACACGTCTGTCTGGTAGAAACCACCGCATCTGCGGGGAGTCTCGGAGGCACCGGCTGAGGCGGTGCTGGAGGGCGTGCTCCGCACAGTGCAGCAGACGGGGCAGCCCGAGGGCCCGCGGGCTGGGCCGGCACGTGGAGAGCGCCACCGGAAAGCAGTCCGTGCCTGTCCGCAGGAACGGGCAGCGGTGAACAGGACACCAGACGATGCCATCTGTCCCCAGGTGGACCTTTGATTCTGCGACTCCAGGGAGACCTGTCCTCTTCCCGTGGGATTTGTTCAGGGGCCTGTGACATCAGCACAGAGCGCGCACGTCCCAGAGGGACGGAGGGGGCACTCACTGGCACGTGCTTGCTGAACTCACACTGTTCGCTGGGGGACGCAGGCCGCGCGGGCAGACTGGACTGCGCGGGAAGCACTGGCGCAGCGGAGTCAGGCCACGCTGGGCCGGGATGGCCGAGCGGAGCTGGTACCCCACCGCGGCCCAGACGGCTGAAACGGGAGGAACAGCGGCGGCCCCTTCGATCCCGACACAGAGACAGTGGGACACAGTGTTACCCGAAGGCCTCATCGACGGATTCGCCCATCAGACTCTGCATCTTATTCTCTAAAGACAGATGGGAGACATTACGCTGCAGACCAAGACCCCAGTGAGGCCGGCTCACAGCCCCATCGGTGGGTTTAGAGTGGGAACTCCAGTGCTGGAGCGACCCACACGGCCCCAGGCTGCTGGTGTTGACACGAGGTTCTGGCTACCTCGTGGCGGGCGCTCTGCACGGCCTGTCTTCCAGGAGTCGCGCCCCGCGCACGGCCCCAGAGCCCACTCAGGCGGCCTGTTCTCCAAAACAAACCCGGAAACAGCCTGGTCCCACCGAGGGAGCCAACATGCCGAGGGGAGGTGTTCTCACACCAAACATCACAGTGACCCACCGGAGACAAACCCTTCGAGGCCACTACCCCCAAACCAGCACCTACGCACCTATGAAACGTTTAATGAAAGGCACTTCCGTGCGGGTCACAGATGAGCTCCTGCCACAGGCAAGCAGGCCGTGACGAGAGAGAACAGGCTGAGCCTGGGGTAGGGGCAGCTGGTGCCATGGGCGAGGCCCCAAAGGGGCCCTGAAGGCCAGCTGCCAGCGGGAGTCCAGTGTCCGGGGGAAGATGTACAGTCCAGCACATTTAAAATCGGACACTGCGTGGAAAGCGGCTGCTGGCTGGCCCTCCAGGTGGTTTCTCTTTGAAGCTGTCACACGACCCTTCAATTCCCCACCGAGAGAGCTAAATGTTGAAATCACCCGTCGCAGGTGTGTGTGGTCTCCTGCCCCAGTTCGTTTAAGGTTTCTATGCTCAGGTCCCCATGTGTCCTCCCCCAAGTTCCCCCCGAACGCTGACTTTCATTGGAATAAAGCAAAACAAAGTTACCATGTCGTGTTGAAATCACGGGAGAAAGTGACTCCTGCTGGCAGTGAGGGAGCATTTCCCAGCAAGGGGCGAACTCCAGCCCAGCGTCCAGCACAGACCTTGGTGCCTGGCCGGCCAGAGCCAACTGCAGGCCGGCAGGGCCCGAGGTGTTGCCGGCCACCAGCCCTGCGACCCAGCTCAGGAGGCTGCTGTCCTCGGAGGCCGTGCCCAGGCCACCTTGAGCTTGTTGCATGTGGCCGCAAGACTTAGCATTGGAGGGTCACGTTTCACCCGGTGACCTGGGGACTCAGAGTTTGAAGGATGCTGGGCAGAGAAGGTGATGGATGGGCCGGGCAGGCCAGAGGCAGTGGGCCCTGCACTCCGGGGCCTCTGGGGCCCTCAGACAGCTGTGTCCCGCCCGGGAAAACCGCCGGGAGTCTGCTCCTCCACAGTCACAGGGCTGCTGTCCTCAACTAGTTTCTTGGAGGCTCCGCTGCCCATGGCGCCACTCACGGGGCACAGATGGGGGGCACAGCTCACAGCGCACTCCCGCTCACCTGTCGCTCCCTGACGAGACCGCGCGTGGGCACGCTGGTGACTGACGCAGCCCGCGGTCAGCACTGTGACTACCAGTGAGGGACAGCCCACACCACACCTCCCTCTGGGGAGGACAGCGGCGCTCACCAGTTCACCACTGGCACCGGCCTGCCTGAGGGCCAGGGGCGTCCCCTCAGGTCGCCGGACCCGCCAGAGCAGTGACACCACCCACCCTTGCCCTGGGAGGGGCACTTCTGCTATCGGCCACATCCCCGGCCTGTGGTCTCGGGAGCTCAGGCCGTAGTCAGCCGGCCGTCTCGAGCCCCTCAGCCCCGCTCATCACCGCCGCTGCCAGTTTCTTCCCAGTGAGCAGAGCCCCGCGGCCCGAGGTGATCAGCCAGGGCGCTCCCTGCCCGCTCCCGCTGGCGATCCGGAAAGCAGGGCTCCGGGCTGAGCGAGGACAAGGGTGGTGGCCCAGAGGAGAGCCTGGAAAGGCACCGGGCTTCCCTCTGGTCGAGAGTGCGGCCGGGGGCAAGGAGGGCCCAGGACGGGGCGGGCTCGCGGGGGCGGGCCCGGCGGGGCGGGCAGGCAGGTGGACGTCACCGTCCGGTGGGCGGGGCGGGCTCGCGGCCAGCCTAGCTGGGGGCGTGTCTGGAGGGCGGGCAGGGGGCGTGGCGTCCGGCAGCGGGCGGCCTGGGCGGGCCGCAGGGCAGAGTCCTCAGGGTCTCCCCGCCGCTTGTCCGCTTCCGCCCGCTGCTCTGCTCGCCGCCAGCATGTCCTTCGTCCCGGTGTCCGACGACTCTGACTTCCCCATCTACAACCTGCCCTACGGCGTCTTCTCCACCTCCGACCTCGTGAGCTGCTGGGGGCTTCGGGGCGCAGGAGGGCGGTGGGGATGCTGCGGGCGCACACGCCCGGCCCGGGACCCGGATTGCAGCGCCTTCCCCACCAGCACCCCACTGCACATCCCCCTCCCTCCTGCACACGCCCTGCCCTGCACTGCTCTGTCCCGCGTGCTCTGTCCGGCTCACTTCCCCTCTGCCCGACCTGGCCACCTGCGGCCCCACCGACCTGGGGCCTGGCCTTCCCTGCTGGGCCTGTGCGGGGCCCTGACCTACCCTAGGCAGTTCCTGAGGAGGGTTGTGCTGGCTGAGCTGTGGGACTGTCCGTTGCTGGTCCCAGCCCTTGGGGTGGACGGGAACTCACTCAGCCGTGTAGTTTTTCTGGAGGGGACAAGTCTTAGAAATGGGCTGGTCAACAGATAAGAGGTCCCGGGTGGGAAAACAGATCGCTCCACTGGACTGTCCCTGGTGTTTTGCTTAGATTTCTGCTCCCAGCTTTGAGCGTCCACACTGGCTTGGCCACGTGAAGGCCCAGCCTGCTCACGGCAGGGTTTTGGGCGCCTTTGGTCACTGCTGCCCGGGCCGTGTCCCCATGGATCTCCAGTGCTGGCCTTCGTGGGCCTGCCTGCAAGGTCCTCATGCCCAGAGTCAGCGTGGCTTTCACAACCGACCAGAGTCCACGAGGACGGGAGCATTAGCCCTCACGCCCCTGGGGGCGGCCGGGCCACCACGAGGGCGCTCCCACCCTTAGCCCGTGTTAGCATTGGCCACCTCTGCAGGGCCCTGCCTCCGCCCTTGGCTCCGTGACGTGCTTTCCGGGCAGGTAGGCGCTCAACCCCCCTTGCTTTCAGGAAGGACTCTGGAAGGACTGTCCGCTGTGCCAGGACCCTACAGGTGCCCCGCAGTGTGGATAGAAGAGGCTGGGACAACCCAGGGGGCGGGATGGCTCTCCTACCCTCTGCAAAGTGTCTGCTGGTGGGGACTTGGCCTGGGGGCTCCCGGAACATTCTGAGCCTTCTGCTTCCTGCCCCTCAGGGCTAAGCCCCTTAACTCAGTCCTCCGGACTGCTGTGCAGGGGGCCTCGCCAGGGTCCCCCCAGCCAAATGCAGGGGTCACATCCAGGCAACAGCCCGGGGTTCCCGGCTGGAGGCGGGCTCTGCTCCCAGGGGTGAGCTTTGTAGTAGGAACACAATGCCCATACCACTCCAGCCCCTCTCCTTCCACAGGGGCCCCAGGTCTCATGGGCTCACATGGCCTGAGCGGGTGGTGGGCCCCTGCTGACCCTGCTCCTTCCTCCCAGCCAAGACCCAGGATCGGCGTGGCCATCGGTGACCAGATCCTGGACCTCAGTGCCATCAAGCACCTCTTCACGGGGCCCGTCCTTTCCAAACAGCAGCATGTTTTCGATCAGGTAGGGCCTGTGACCCACGCCCAGGGGGCTCTCTGCCCCCACCTGCAGGAGTGCCAGAGGCTGGCCAGGGACGGTCTGGCTCCAAGACTGGGGCTCCCTGGCCCGTCCCGCCACCCCGACCTCGTCCTCCCTGACCTAGTTCTCCCCAGGGTGCAGCAGAACGCGGGCAGCCTCCCAGGCCTGCTCTTTTCCTTCTGCCCTAGCCGACTCTCAACAGCTTCATGGGCCTGGGCCAGGCCGCCTGGAAGGAGGCGAGAGCCTGCCTGCAGGATGTGCTGTCTGCCGGCCAGGCGCGGCTCAGGGACGACAAGGCCCTGCGACAGCGGTGAGCAGGTCCCAGGCACGCGCGATGGCCGGAGAGATAGAGGGGTTGAGGCACACTGTCCCGCACCACCTTCCTGCCAACCTCACCCATCAAGCCTGCCTGCAGGGCTCCTGGGCATGGCGAGGGGGCCTGGAAGGTCTGGACTGGGCCTGCGGTGGGCCAGCCAGGGGCCCAGTCGGTCACTCACTGACACTGAGGCACTGGTCTGTGTTTCAGTGCGTTCACGCCCCAGGCAGCGGCCACCATGCACCTCCCGGCCACCATCGGTGAGTTTGGCTGGGGGAGGGTAGGGAGGCTGTGCCCTCACTGACTAGGCACTGACCAGAGGGGCACGAACGACCCAGGCGTGAGTCAGCATTTCCAGGACAGTGACTTGGCAGGTGTCTGGGGGAGTGTCTGCCAGACTGTCTCAGCCTCAGGAGATAGGCCGCCCCTCCCTCCCCACCCCGGTGCTGCGGCCCCCTGTCCAGCGCAGCCTGGCGTCCCTCAGGCCCGCCGGCCCACCGACCCGCCACTCTGGGTGTGAAGGTGGAAGACAGTTGACACAGGCCTGCTGCTGCTTGTTCCTCCTTAAACAGGGGCATCCCCTGTGCCAGGCTCCCAGTGTGTGGCCATCCCCTAGCAGACACGCCTCCCACTCAGGGGCCCCTCCTGCCCGCCCCACGTGACTGTTCCTTCTTCCCTTTATCCTTTCTTGTAGTCATATTTTTACTAAATAAAAATAAGCTTGGTAGTTAAGAAGATTTTAAAACTTTTTAAGATAGTGGTGAAAACATCTCACATAAAATGTACCAGCTGATGGAAATTTAAGTGTTGAGAGCAGTGCAGCCACAGGCGACGCCTCCAGGGACCCTCTGGGCACAAGTGGCCTGTGGCAGCTTGGGAGGGGGCGGGGCTGAGCCTCCACAGCTGACCGCCTCTGCCCCTCCCCACCCCTCCCCTCCTGAGCCCTCCCCGCCCCACCCCTTCTCTCTGCTTTGTTTGACCAGCCTGTGGCCTCAGGTCAAGTGTCCTGGCTGAGTACACTTTGTGGTTCTCCTTAGGCTTTTCCCTCTGAAAGGTCTCAGCCTGTGGGACCTGGAGCAGGGGCTGCAGGTGCCGCTCTGGGCAAACGCCCCGTCCTGTCCTCCTCCCGTTTCTAGCCTCCAGAGTATCTGGTTTTCTTTTCTGAGGAGATACCGGGAGCTAAGCAGACACTGTCCCAACTCGCTCTCCCGGCAAGGCTGGCGGGTTGGCAGGTGCAGCTGGAACGAGAGCCCACGGCGCCAACCAGGCCTGCACGGTCAGGCCCAGGAGGCCTGGCTGGAGTCTGTGGCCAGTTCCATGCACCCCTGCCCGACGGCCCCGAGGGTTCTGATGGGGCTTCTGCCCCGGGGGCAGGCGGGGCAGAGGAAGGGGGCCACCCTCCCTGGTGTCTGCTCTTCCCACCTCCTCTGTAATGAGGCTGAGCGGCCAGTTTCCTCCGAGCTTGGAGACCAGCTCGCTGCCTTGCCTCCTGGATCTCTGGCTCCCCCGCCCCACCCGTCTGCCCCTCGGCTCCCGTCCACCCGCCGGGTGCTGACAGGGCTCGTTCCCTCCCAGGTGACTACACCGATTTCTACTCCTCCCGGCAGCATGCCACCAACGTGGGCGTCATGTTCCGGGGCAAGGAGAATGCCTTGATGCCCAACTGGTAGGCCCCGGGCTGGGGGTCGTCTGCACATCCAGTCTCAGGGCCATCGATCGGGGTCAGGTCTGCCCAGAGGCACATGTCCTGCGGGGGGGTGGACTGGGATGCGTCCGAATTCAGGCCCCTGAATGATCAGGAGGTCGAGCCCGGGGCCAGCACCACAGTGTGCATGTCCCTGCGCGCGCCCCCCGCGTCTGTGCCATGCAAGTTGGTTCATTTGCTGGTGTCCTTCCACTTACCCGCTCAGCAGCCATCAGAGCTCCTCAAGGCCCAGTACCCCAGGCGTGGACCGGCCACACCACCTGGCCCAGCAGGCCTGTCTGCGAGCGCCTGGAGCTCCTTCTGAGTCCTGCACGCAGCACGTGCTGACCCGCCTTCAGACTCTGCGTGTGTGGTCTGTGACCGGGGCGCCGTCACCTCTGCCACCTTCCTCTTCCTTTGCCAGGCTGCACCTGCCGGTGGGTTACCATGGCCGCGCGTCCTCCATCGTGGTGTCCGGCACCCCAATCCGAAGGCCCCTGGGGCAGATGAGGCCAGACGATGGTGAGCACGGGGTCCAGGCCCGCAGGGGCCTGCGTGGCGTCCGGGCAGCCGGTGGCCAGCACTCACTGGCCTGGTCTTGTTCTAGCCCAGCCCCCTGTGTTTGGCGCCTGCAGACTCCTGGACATAGAGCTGGAAATGGTGAGCCGCCTCGGCTCTGGGCGGGTGTCCCTGCAGGACAGCCTTGTGCCCAGACTGCCCGTGTCCCTTGTCTGCACTGTCCTTCCCTGGACGGGAGCCATGCATTCGGATGCAGGAGCCCGTGGGAGCCCTGGGGAGGGGACTATATGGGGGTTCAGGGGCGGTGGGGGCGCCAGGGAGGGGACTTCAGGGGACCTGGCCACTGCTCACCTCGTCCCCAGGGACCGCGTGGTCAGAGCCCGGCAGCCGCAGTTGGGATGCACTGAGCTGCCGGGCGCATCCCTGCAGGCTTTCTTTGTGGGCCCCGGGAACCGGTTTGGAGAGCCGATCCCTGTCTCCCAGGCCCACAAGCACATTTTCGGGATGGTCCTCATGAATGACTGGAGCGGTGAGCACGGGGAGAGGGGAGGACGGGCGCCAGGTCCTGCTCTGCTCTGCGGCCCAGGGCTCCTAGTGGGGGGCCCACAGACGGGGTGGCTCCCGCGGGCGAGCACCCCAGCCTGGACACCGGCACCCCCGCAGCCCGGGACATCCAGAGGTGGGAGTACGTGCCTCTCGGGCCTTTCCTGGGGAAGAGCTTCGGAACCACCATCTCTCCGTGGGTGGTGCCCATGGACGCCCTCCTGCCCTTCGTGCTGCCCAACCCAGAGCAGGTGAGCCCGGCCTCCTGCGGGCTGTGCAGGGCCTGCGCGGCCCCGGAATCGCACAACCTGCAGCCCTCCCCCTGCAGACCCTCCCCTGCAGCCCTCCCCTGCAGTCCTCCCCTGCAGACCCTCCCCTGCAGCCCTCCCCTGCAGTCCTCCCCTGCAGACCCTCCCCTGCAGGCCCTCCCCCTGCAGCCTGCTCACCCTATGAGCTCCTCACCCTGCTGTCATCTGTTCACCACTCTGGGAACAAATGTGAGGGCCGTGGGCACTCACTCCTGTCCCGCACCACCAGCACTCAGTCCCCAGCCTGGCCCTGCCCGCCCTGTTGGCCGCCCTAGGCTCTGCACCCCTGTACCCTCCCAGGCCCAGTGCCCCTCCCCTTCCTGCTGCTGCTGTTATTGAAACTTTACTTCCTGAGCATTTGTCTTGAATCAGCTCCATTCTAAAGCCTAATCCTGACTAGGCAGAGGGACGTGATGGCCCCCGGCCTCAATAGCCACCCGGTCAATCGTGAATGGAAATGGAGCTAAAATAAAAGTACCCATATGGGCTCCATGCCCTGGAGGGCTGTCTCCAATTGGGGAGCACTGCTTGCACCTGTCTGCGGAGTCCCCAGCAGCCCTGACCCCACGGGCTTTGTCCCGGTCTCCAGCCTCGTTGCCCATCTCCCGCAGCGCCCTCTCTGGCTTCTGGGCAGCTCCAAGCTGGACCTTTGACCCCATGACCCCTCACTGCTGCCCCATGTCTGCAGCCTGCGCGGAGGGACTGGCCCATCTGGGGGTGCTGGGTCCTCTGCCAGGTACTGGGGCCTGCAGTGCCTGTGCCCTCCTCTCGCAGGATCCCCCACCACTGCCGTATCTCCGACATGAACAGCCCTACGCATTCGACATCAACCTCTCTGTCACCCTGAAAGGTACAGTCACGAGCAGGGTGCAAGGCCCTCTCCGACCCCTCAGCACAGCCGACTCGCGTCCTGCCCCCACGAGGAAGGTGCTGTCCCAGGCAGGACGCCCAGAGCAAAGGACTTCAGAAAGCACCTCACCCCACACTGAGGGAAACTGAGGCAAGGGAGAAAAGGGAACCATCCCAAGTCATTTGGCTGATTGAAGGGAAGTGGCAGGAGCAGGCTGGGCTGGTGTGGAGAAGTGGACACCCCCTGGCTGTTCGGAAACCACACTGCAGAGGTCTGGGACCTGCGGGGGCGTCCAACGAGGGTCCCAGAGCAAACAGGGACACTGGCCCAGCTGCCCATGCTCCTGGGTCAGGCCGACAGGCTCCACCGCACACACCCTGCTGGTGACGGCAGCCGTGGGGGTTCTGTGCTGACAAGGCTCTGCAGCTCTGCCTTCAAAGATGGCCTTCAGCCAGCCTTCCTGCGTGACATCGCGGGGACGCTGGCTCGTATGTGGGTCTGCGCCAGGCTGCCCCATGGCCACCAGCGTCCCCAGCTCACACCAGAGACTCAGCCCTCAGAACAGCTGCGCCGTGTTCCCTCCGCCCCCGACGGACAGCACTCTCTGCTGCAGTGTGCATGTGCGTTTGTCCCCACAGGAGCAGGGATGCGCCAGGCAGCCACCATCTGCAGATCCAACTTCAAGGTGACCAGCCTCTCTGGGCCAGCCGTGCTTGCACAGGGAGCAGGAGAGCGGCCCCACGTGGGCCTGCTGAGGGCTCACGCCGTCCCTCTCAGGAGACCCCCAGAGGGAGGCCAGTGGTTCCTGGGACGGGTGTCCTGCAGAGGTCTGGTCCGGCTCCTCCCGCCCCACGGAATCCCGACCCACTGACCAGAGTGAAGGGTTAGCGGAAGCTCTGCGCACAGCTGGCATCTGACGGGCTGGACAGTGTGGCTGGGCCTGTGCGCTGTCCGCAGAGAAGGCAGACGCAGCCGGGAGCCCCACCTGCCCCGTCTCTCCCAGAAGGGCCACGCGCTCTGATCTCTGGTGCCGCCCCACGGCCCACCCTCGTGTGGTTTCTCGGCGCTGGTGCCCTGCGCGTTCCTCTGTGCCGCTGGGCCAGGGCGACCCCGGGGCAGAGCTGGGCCTGTCCCTCGGCCATGCACCCTGCGGCCACGGGCGTTGTCTGCTGGGCTCCTGGGAATGCCCCAGAGAGGACACGTGTGCCTTCCTGCCAGGCACACCAGGCGGGGCGCGTGTCTCCAAGGAAGCTTGGGGGCAGGTCGGTCTCCACGCCCAGACACGCACCGTCAGCCCCGGAGCAGCCAGATGGGTTCCAGGCCCAGGCCTGTTAACGCACCACGTGTTAGCTCGTCCGTCCCGCACTCAGCCTGGGGCCCCTGCAGGTCTGGGCATGAGCCGGGGTGCATCTCCTGTGACCCGGGCGGCCGGTCCTGCGTTTCCGGCAGCCAAGCACCGGTCCCCCGTTCCGGTTCCTCTGGCGCCCTCGCCTGCAGGAGTCCGGTCTCTGAGGGCTCTGGGGTCCGTTTCTCGGGCTCCGTCTGCCTGCACGTTGCCCGCAACCAGAGCTCAACCCCCGTGCCCCTTGGCCCCTGCCCTCTGCCCGTGGCCCAGCCCAGCGTGGGAGACGGAGGAAGCCTTTGCTCTGACAGGGACCTGGGCTACCCCCGATCCAGGGCATCCGCGTGGCCAGGGAGGCTGTGCGGACTGCGGAGCGGGAGGCGGCGCCTGGGAGGGAGCCTGTGGGGTGGGTCCCTGGCCCTGCGGGGCAGCTGCCGTGACAGGGACCCGGGTGGGGCAGGAGGGGATGGGAGGCGGCTTGGCAGGCAGCTTGCTGAGCCCTCCCTGCCCCCAGCACATGTACTGGACGATGCTGCAGCAGCTTGCCCACCACACCGTCAACGGCTGCAACCTGCAGCCGGGGGACCTCCTGGCCTCTGGGACCATCAGCGGGCCGGTGAGTAGAGTCTGCGGCTGTACCCGGGCTCCCGGGCCCACAAGACAGAGGGCATCACGTCCCCAAAGGGGCGCGTCCCATGGCCCCTGGACAGAACGGCGTCTTTCCCCAGTGCAGCCCCACTACGAGCCGTAGGTCAGGACACGGCCCTCTGTCTGGTCATCCCCCACAAGCCCAGTGGGGTTCCCCACCGGGCCTGGCCAAGCCTTTCCCGAGGGAGCACGCCGGGCCCCAGCACGGGCAACGGCTCGCGTGGAGCAGCCTGTGTGGGGAGATGGAGATCCTTTGGGGATCTGGGAATGATCAGAATTTTCTCCACATAAATTGATGGTAATCTTGCTCCCAGCCTCCAAAATAATGCCCCATCCCCTGCGTGAGACCACTCTTATGGGCGTCTCCACTGTGTGGGCCGCCAAGGCCTCCGGAGCGGGCAGGGCCCAGCCCCAGCGTGCTTTGCTGGTCCCCGGTCCCTAGTCCTGCACGGGGAGCAGGCGGGGGGCCTGACCCCAGGGCCTCCGTGTCCGCTGAGCGCCATCTGCACCGGCGTCCCCGTGACCATCTCCCCTGTCCTGTGAAGGAGCCGGGAAGCTTTGGCTCCATGCTGGAGCTGTCGTGGAGGGGGACACGGGCCATCGAGCTGGGCCACGGCCAGACCAGGACCTTCCTGCAGGACGGGGACGAAGTCGTCATCACGGGTGGGCCTCCCTTCTGCACTGGTTTCCGTCTGCGCCTGGCGGCCCCGCACAGCGCCGCAGAACCGAGTCTCGGGGCAGGCAGCCTGCGCGCTGCCCCTGCCCCGGCCGGCGGTGGAGCCGCGGCGGACCCTTCCCACGGTGGCGAGGCGTCCCGACCCAGGAGGAGGCGCCCACCTCCCGGGCGCTCTGCCACCCGGTGTTCCCAGACCGGACACCCTTGCGGGGCTCCGTGTCTCCACACCTGCACACCTGGGATGCAGACCCAGATGGCTCCGGGGCCTCGGTCGAGTTGCAACTTTCCTGACCCTTAGTTTCCTCACCTTGAAAATGGACTGGACACCCTGCCTTCCCTGCAGCCCATCCTGCCCTTGCTGCCTGGAAAGCACCCAGGCCTGGGCAGTAGGTGCTGAGCTTCCCGGCCTGGCAGGGTCCACGCCTCCCGCAGCGCGGCCCCGCCCCCGCCTGCTTTCCTTCAGTTTGCTGAGCGCAGTGCCCGCTGGGCCCCCGAGCTCTGGGCAGCAGAGGAGCCCCTGGTTTCGGGACGCGCACCTGGGAGATAAGCAAACCCCGGACTTGACCCTCGGCCCCGTGCAGAGGGCTGACCACCCTCGGGAGCGCCCTGGAGCCCCTGGCAGCCCGGGCCGGGCCCACCTCTGTGGAGTCCGCTGTTCAAAGGGCCGGCTCGCCCGCGTAGCGACTGGTTTTCGCCAGCCCGCACTGACCCGCCCCTCTGTTGCAGGGCACTGCCAGAAGGACGGCCACCGCATCGGCTTCGGCCAGTGTGCTGGGAAGGTGCTGCCGGCTCTCGCACCGTGATGTCCCCGTTGGAGTGGGCGCTCACCTGCTGTCCTGTGGTGACAAATAAAGCTGCAGGGCCTGCCCTCGCCATCCTTGACTGACCCTGGGTCACCGTTTGTAGCTTTCTTGGGAGACGTGCGTGTGGGCCCGGGCCCTGCTTCTGTAGATTCCCACGCTGACAGGAGGTGGTCTTCTCCATCAGGACCAAGTCCTCTGCTCAGGCCGCCTGCAGCGGCAGCTCTGAGGCTGCCCGGGCCTGTGCCCCTCGCTGGGGCGGCGCGGGTTCTGGGACTCCCTTCCTCGTTCCCAGGGCCCAGCTGGTCCTGGGGGGCACAGCGCCCCTCCCTGGCTGCCTCCTGCAGTCACCACTGTCACTCCTGCCTCGGGGGCCCTCCTGCGGGGACACTGACCCCACACGACCCCCAGGAGGGACAGTCTCAGCTGACGCCCATCAAGAACATAGGATTTGGGGGGACTGTTGCCCCTCTGGACAGGCCCACCTGCCTCTCTGTGGGAGACGGACACTGGGCCTCGGGCCTCTGCCACCGCGGAGTCCCCTCCACACACGACAGGCCCGGGTCCTCTCCATGTTGGGGGTCAGGCCCAGTCCCTCAGGACACTGGTCAAGCTAACGAGTGTGTGGCCATGTGAGGCAGGCAGTGGGCTCTGAGGACCCAAGGCAGCACCCAGTGTCCCATCAGCCTCTGCGGGCCACTCCTGTGACCATCACCTGAAGTCACATCTGCTCTTCCTGTGACCCCGGCCCCTCCCAGACTGCATTCTCACGGCCTGACCGCCCACATGCCTTTATTGTTCCCAAACACCACCTCTGCGCATCAGACTTTACTGGGACTTGGGGTCCGTGACACGGCCAAGGGGCCACAGCCCGGCCATAATGTCCTCCGGCCCCCCCCATCCCCGTCCCTTTGTCCTGGTGTGGCCACTTCTGAATGCTTTTCTTTCCTCTGCCAGTGTGCAGGCTTTAAACATTCTGCTCCATCTCGTGGGAGTCCCTCCGTCCCGGCTGGCCAGACACCGACCAGGGCTCTGACACAGGGCCTTCTCCCTTCATCATCGACAGCGACAGTCCAGACCGCAGCCTGATGCGTGTCCCCCAGCAGGGTCAGGTGCTTCGACAGCCTCCTCTCCGTGCCTCTCGGGGCCGGGGAATCTAAATGCTTATCGCCTTGGTCCTGAGCGGCCCCGCCCAGGGTGCCCTCCTTCCTTTTTCTGGGAGCGAGGAGCGTCCAGTGCGGGAGGGTGGCCAGTCATCCTCGTGCTGTGGTGCTGGCACGCATGCCGCTGCTCGGTGTGAGGGAGACCCAAGCTGACCCAGGGCCTGAGGCCTCTGTCTGGGCAGGTCCCTTGTGCTCATGGACAAGGCGCGGTGGACACAGTGAGATGGGTCTGTCGGGGGCTGTGACCCAGTACTGGGGCTGCCTTGCTGTGACACAGGGTTTCCCAGCCACCAACACAAGTCCGGCGACGGCACAGGAGTCGTGGCAGGCGCGGGAAGGCCAGGTGCACAGGGATGCGACCCGCTGTCACCGCACACTCGCCCGGGCCTGCTGCCTGGAGGCCCTGACTCGGCCTGGGCCAGTGAGGGATTCCGGGAGCATCTGTGGGGTGCTCTGCTCTGGGTGTGGCACAGGCTGGACCATGCCTTTCGTGCCCGAGTCTCCCGGGGACACGAGACCTGCCCTCGACCTCGGGGGTCACTCAGAACCATGGGCTGGTTCCGACGTGCACTGCAGCCCCGCTCGGCCGTCCAGGGAGCGCGGATGGGCTGAGGTAGGCTGTGGGGAGGCCCTGCGCACAGAGCTCTGCATTCCAGCTGTCCTGTTGTGCATCCCTCCTGGGGGGACAGTGGCGGTGCCCTGGGCGCTGCCTGCACAGTGTGGCCTTGTTCACGTGCCAGGTCACTGGGAGGGGACAGTGCTTTGCAGGTGGCCTGGGGCGAGTGGACCCAGGGACCGGGGTATGGGTGATGGGAGGGAGCCAGGGGGGCCTGGATTCAGATGGGGGTGGGCGGGGCCGGGTGCAGGTGGTGGGGTGGGCGGGGCCGGATGCAGGTGGTGGGGGCATCTTAGGGCTGCAGGCCTCTGATGGGATTAGCAGGCTGTAACTCAGGACAAGCTCAGCTTCATGTTGTGTTGTGGGAAAAGATGACAATGACAAAAATGCAGATTCATAGACAACACCATGTCCCGTGAGGTCAGGTGCTGGGCGAGGTTTTGTGACTGTCCCCGTGACCAGCGGTCCCAGCTGCAGTAGGGACGCCAAGGCAAGCCGCGTGCGGCACTGTAGGACAGAGCCCAGGGACCCCCGCCAGCCGGGCCCATGTTTGCCTGTCTCACATGCCGCCCTCATGGCAACCGTGTGAGGTAGATGTCATCCCCCCATCCTGCAAATGAGGAAGTCAGGGCTCACAGGCTCGGTGTGTATTCGGGGGTCACAGGACAAGGAAGCAGGGGTCCTTGGACCAGGTCGTGGTCTCTATCAGTCTGCAAGGCCATAGGTATGTTGGCAAGAAGACGGGGGAGGGCCCCAGGCAATGCCAGCAACTCCCCCCGTGACACATGCCCAGCACGAATCCCTGCCTTCCTCTCCTCCAGCGGGGTTTACACAGAAAGGGCGGGCCTTTCCTTCCCATTATCGGTGAGGGAACAGAGGCACAGAGAGGTGAAGACACTCGCTCGGGGTCACACAGCCTCCGAGTGGCCGACAGGACTGGCACCCAAGGCCCCGCCGTGCAGACCGGCCACCCTCCGGAGGAGCCGGGTGAAGACGCGCTCAGAGAGCAAAGTCAAGGTCCGGCCCAGGGAGAGGACCGGGGCCCGCTGAGCCAGGGTGCCGGGTGCATACGTGAGCGTGCAGTGTATGTCTATGAAGTGTGTCAAAAAGATGGGCCAGAGGCTACTCCCCCTTCCCTTCTGTCGTTCTGTGTGTCCCCACTTTCTAAAGTATGCGTTTCATTTCATTAGAACGGGTCAAATGACCGTGTGTGTTTTAGTTTAAAAAAACACAGAAGCTGTGCCTTCTGTGGATTGGGGACCGCCCTTCCATCCCCTTCCAGGCCTGTGCTAGCACCGGCTGGCCAGTGGGCACTGGGCTGGGGGTCCTGTGTGGGGGCTCCAGGCGCCGGCAGGCGGTGCTTAGAATCTACGGGCCAAGGGTCTCCAGGCGGGGCCTCTGTGCGCCGGGATCCCCCAGGTCGCGGGGTGGCGGCTGCCGGGGGCCCTCGCACTCACCCTGACCCTCCTGCCACCGGGCAGCTCCGCCCAGCGTGCCCACTCCGGCCGGTGGGCACAGCCGAGTGCCCAGCCCTAGTCGTCCAGGTGCTGCTCCTCCCAAGTGGATGTGGGGATGGCGCTGTAGGGGTCCATGATGACCTTGGCGCAGCGGATGATCATCGCCAGCAGGAAGAGGCAGAGGAAGACGAAGCAGGCGAGGGTCAGCCCCTTGTCCACGTCGACATACACAGGCTCGGGCGTGGGCCCCTCCATCTCGCGGGGGTGGCGGCGGCGGCGGGCTCCTCGGCGGGCCGCACCGGGACCATCTTCCCCCTGCGGACGGCACGCGTGGGCTGGACAGGCCGCCCCACAGGAGGGCCCAGGAGCAGGGCTCCCTCCACCGGCAGGCTCTCAGACCGCGTGACACTCGCAGATGCCGTCACGACTCTACCGCTTTTCACTGTCATAGAAACAACGCTCTGCAGCTGCCCGGCGGCACCATCATCCAGAACGAGGCCCGACCTCTCCCTGAGAATGTCCAGAGCCTCAGCTCCGCCGCCCAGGGACCATAGAAGAACTTGCTTTTGTTAAAGAAAATGGCCCTTTTCACTCTGAACAGGGCCCGCCCGCACATACCGCAATAATCTTAAATTCTCTTGGAAGCTTTGTTTCTTCTTATCCACGGCAGCGAACCTAACATGGCGTGGGTGGCGGTGACAGAGGGTCCCGGGCGGAGTGGGCCTGGGTCTCTCTGCTGTCTGAGACCCTCTGGGTTTGAATCAGGCTCCTGCCTGGACACAGCCTGGGAGCGTTCCAGGTTGGGTGCGGGGCGTGTTTCTAAAGAGGGTTTAGTGGGAAGCGCCCGGCAACACCGCTCTCTCCTCAGGCCTGGCGGGGCCCAGGGGCCGTGGTGGACACTGCAGGTGCCACGGGGGCGACAGGCCAGCCCAGCTCTGCCCCCATGCCGTGGCGCGCCCTGGACAGTCCCCTCGCACAGCGGTCGCGCCAGTCCTCTCAGTCCCCATCTGTCCCCGCTGAGCCTCGGTCACCAGCTCGGGGACACTGGACATTGGACAGTGGCGGATGACCGCTGGAGCTCTGCCCACATGGCACCACCATCACACGTGTGCTGTCACACCCCTGCTCTGCCTCAGCGCGGAGGCAGCGTACTGTCCAGCTCAGGACTGCAGCCAGTAGGCATCCCGTGCCATTTCGTAAATGGGGAAACTGAGGCATGGAAGGGCCATGACTGGCCCAAGGTCTGCCTCCAACCCCAAGCTTCCACCCTCCTCCTCTGGGGAGGGCTGAGTGGGTGCCATCTCCCCAGGACCTCAGCGTTCTGGGCCCACCACCCATGACCCCACAGGATCTGCTGTCCCCTCACTCAGACCTGTCCCTCCCCCTTCCCTGGGCACTGACCTGCTGGTTGGAGGGGTCACTGTATCATAAGGGCCGCTGCGTGGGTGGGCTTGCGTGCTGCGTTGCTCCGGGGGAGGCTGGACAGCACAGTGGCCTGTCCCTCAAGCACGGCGGGCGCTGTGGCTGGAACAGAAGGACCGAAGACAACGGTCAGCGGGTGTCCAGCACCAGTGAGGCCACACGGCTCCAGTGCAGCTGCTGTTTTCCTTCTCTCTTTTCAGAAATTTAACTTTAAAAAGCTGTGGTCACACCAGCGCCCCGTGTTCCACAGACACAGAAGAAGAAGAATTAGTGGGCATCTGACGCGGGAAAACAGGACGGCATGTAAACCGTGAACACTTGACACGCAGCTACTGACGAACGAGAGGAGTCTGGCAGCCGCTGGAGCGTGTGCTTCTCGCCCCTGTGCTGCGGAGTCGCCAGCCCCCTGCGCGCCAAGGACAGGCGGAAACAGTGAAAGACGCTGATGAACAGTCGTGACTGTGCTGGCGGCTGCTGAGATTGACCTGGATGTGTGGCCACCTCCTGGGCGCAACTGGACTCAAGAAGACAGAAGAGAAGGCTGTGCTGGCCCCAGAAAAATAACTGACCGCCCCCAGCAGGTCCACAGTCTGCAAACTGACGGGTGATTTTATGGCCCGAGGGGACACCATCATTTTCACATGGCTGCCGGTCATTCACAACAATGAATTTAATCCGATTCAGAACGTGCTGCTCCTGCTTCCTGAAGGACGGTCCGTTGGGCATGACCAGTCCCTGCTGGACTTTGGGGTTCGGACCCATTGCCTCAGTTTCCAGGTCCTCAACATGGTCCTGCCTTCATCCCAACCTGAGGTCTTTGTCACACGTCAAGTGGTGGCATCTACTCTCACATGAGCATGGCGGGGGCCAGGAGGCAGGCGCCGCTGTGGGGTCCCCGTCGGGCACCTCTCCTGCACACGGTGCCCGTCAAACCCGTCGCGCTGCGCCCGAGGTGGGCAGCGGCCCCCGGAAGCTCGAGGTGTGGCGCCGAATCTGGGCATCGGGACACGAGACCCTACCCCTTTCCCCTCCCCGGGCTCCTGCTCTCCCTCCCTGCACGTGGGCCTGGCCTGTCCCCAGCAGTGCTCACGGGTCACGAAGGGGCTTCCATGTGACCGGCGTGCGTGGCGCCTCCTGCGCAGGGGACCGCTGAGCCCTGGGCAGCCCAGCAGCAGCTCGAGCAGGTGACAGGGTGGAGATCAGGGAACACCCGCCACACCGCTGCAGGCTCCACGGGGCAGGCCCGGCACCACGGAGGCCCCAGCCACCGAGTCACGAATGGGCGTGAAGGGGCAGACATCCTGGGTCCCTGGCGTGCTGGCTTCAGAAGCAACGTTGGCTCAGACATTCTAATCAGTTTGGGATCAAAGGGGCCCGGGTGGCGCCCTGTGAGGCAGCGGATACGCCCTCCTGGCACAGTCCGCACTCCTCCCAAGAACCTGGGTTCAGGACCCGGGCCCGGGACAACCAGGATGAGCAACTACATAAAAATAAATAGGATGCCCCTGCTCCTGCCTCCGCCTGCCGGCCTGCCTGCACTTCACCCCTGCTGCGCCGGTCCTTAAAGAAACAGACAGGCGTCCCGTCTTCTCTTTGCTTTGGGTCCCTCAAGGGAGAAGTTCAGGCACAAAAGTGCCAAAGATACATGTAGTTAAAACATTCTTTTATATTTATCTCCAACCAAGAGAGCTCTGTCCAGGCTGGACAGAGAGCTCCAGCAGACATTGTCCCTCCTCTGTGGCCGGCGGGGCGGCGGGGGCGGCAGGCGGGGGCAGGCCCGGGGAGGGAGGCCGTGTGCTGTGGGAGGGCTGCGATGATCTTGGATAAGCGAGTCCAGGCTACTGGTTGTCTGGTCCTTTCAGACCCCGCAGGCCACCTGGTTCTTTCTGAGGTCTGAACTGACAGACCGGTGAGGTCGGAAGCCTCGTGGCAGCGCTGCAGCCAGGGGCCCGCTCTGAGCCCTTCTGGTGGCGATCGCGGGGTGTCTCTAAGTGCTGCCTCCACAAGGACCCTCCTCCCTGGCACTCGGACGTTCCGCCTCCAAATGCCGCAGACATACCACGCACTTGTGATAAGGAGACGTGCCCGGTTTGGTGGCCGCTGCTGGGGCCCAGCTGGACAGCCGCCCCGCAGACGGCCTGCAGCTGCGCAGAGGAAGACGAGCCCGTGACTCGTCTGAGGGCCGCAGAGAGCTTCTCTGGCAGAAGGGGCCCAGGGGGCGTCCTGATGGGCAGTCTGGCCGGGTGGCCTTTCCTTCAGGGACCAGAACCAGTTTTTTCCAACTCGCTTTGAGCAGCCCTACAGCCTTGACTTCCCATCGATAGTGAAGACATCATGGCCCCCTGCGGACACCCACAGAGCCATGACTTTGACTCTGAAAGTCACCCTTCCACACTTGAGCTCAGGAACGGCTCTGCGGTGCAGAGAACACACAGCATCCCGGCTCTCCAGAACAGGAGCGCCCCAGGCGCTGCCTCAGTTTCCACCCAGTGACGTCACAGCTCCTTGCACAGTCCTGCTGCAGGGGGTGCTGAGCCTGAGTCTCCAGTCTCCTCCCTCCTCAGGACCCCAGGGTGGGCACGGGGCTTGGGACAGGGGAGGGGCCTGGGAAGTGGGGGAGGGGGGAGGGGGAGGGGCCTGGGACGCAGGACGGGTCCCTGGTGACAGCAGCTTTGATGTGAGGGCCTCCCTGTCTTCCTCCTCCCCTAGCACAGCCGCTGTCCCTCCAAGGACCCAGCCAAGGCTCCGAGCCTCAGCAGCTTGGAGACTCGAATGGCCTCTATCTGCTACGGAAAGAAAGGGAGGAGGTGAGGGCGTCAGAAATGTTCTCAGACCCTGCCTGCAGCCACTGTGCACACCGGGCTTCTGCAGTCGGCCCTCGGGGAGCGCCCTCCTCCCCTCCTATTTAGCCCACGTCCTCCCAGGAGGACACTGCCCCCTGGGGGAGAGCCAGTGACGCGTCCCAGGGAGCAGAAGGCACCTCACCCCGGGGATCCCACGTCACATCCAGCGGGGTCTGAGGTGCTGGGGCCGCCTTGGGCAGCCGGGCAGGGCTGATATTCTGGAAAGAGTTCCACCGTGGTGGTGTCCAGCAGTCACCGCGGACAGCGGGGCGACCAGGCCGGGCCACGGGACTCGGGGAGCATGGTTCCATGCGGAGGCAAGGCCGGGTGGTGTGCGGGTCTGACGGTGACCGGGCTGTGCCTGGCTCCGCGCCCCTCCTGACGCAGAGCCGTCTCCCGGCTCAGATCAAGCGGCCAAGGAACTGAGGAACGCGAGCCACAGCTTAGTGGATGGCGATCCCTTGGTGCCTCTGACTGCGCCTCGGCCTGTGCCGCTGGTGTCCTTCCCTGCAGACGTGCTGCCCAGTGGCTGCTCAATGGCTGCACGGTCTTCGTCCTTCAGCTCTCAGCACCCGCCTGATCCCTGTGGAGCCCTGGACACAGCGACTCACCAAACACCCTCGTCAGGAGGAGCCTGGGAGGGGGTTGTGGCCGAGGTTGAAGGACTGAGCTGCCCCCTCAGTGACTCAAGACTTGGCTGTCCCCAGAGTAAGTGACCCACTGAGATGAGAGACCCCATCCCAGCCTGGCCCTGCCCTACCCGGTCTAGCTCCACCCACCCAGGTTGGCCCCGCCCCCGGTCTAGCTCCACCCACCAGGTTGGCCCCACCCCACTTGGTATAGCTCCACCCACCCAGTCTAGCTTCACCCACCCAGGTTGGCCCCGCCCCACTAGGTATAGCCCCACCCACCCAGTCTAGCTCCACCCACCCAGGTTGGCCCCGCCCCAGGCCTGTGGTGACTTCCGCGAAAGGAACAGGTGTCACTGTCCACTCAGAGCAGGGAGGGCCCAGTGTTGGCTTGTGGGTGACACACTTGTGTCTTGTGTGCTTGTCTGCGCCCTCACTCTGGTTCCATAACTGAAGGAAGGTTGGTCTTTCTCAGGGACCCAGTGGTTTGAGTTGCTCCAACACCGCCAGCTCCCTGTGCTGTCGGGATACCGGACGTTCAGGCCAGTAAGAGTCCGGCCAGTGCGGGCAGGAGATTCAAGGCCGGCAGCCCTGGTGGAGCAGAGGTTGGGTCAGCCACCATGGAGGGATGTAGGCCATGCACCCCTGGGCTCGAGCCCCAGGCCAGGGGAGAAACCACCAGTGTGAACAACTAAATGAAAAATAAAAAGTGCTTCTTCCTCCTGTCTCCCTGCCCGCCTGCCTACTCGCCTTCATTCCCGCTGCACCTGTCCTCAACGAAAACAGGGCCGCTCAAGGAAAGAATTTTGAGACGTTGTCAGCAATGACTTGTGAGCTGAAAGAAACCTTTCAGACCAAGCAACAGAAATGCAAGTTTTGCCAGCGATACAAGAAGGCTACAATATTTCTTCTTTCTGCAGAAATGACTTCACAAGAGTCCTCGAAATTAGAAGAGGTCAAAATCCAGCCCAAAAGGTAGAGTGAAAAATGTCACAGAGGCGGACCAGCCGCTGTTGCTAAATTATGTGAATCTGTCATAGAGACGTGTGATGCCGGTGGTATATTTTTCAGTTAAAAATGCATCTTTCGGTTGTCATTTGCTGTGATTTGTCTTCTCATTCTAAAAGTTCATTTTTGGGCTTCGTTTTGTGTGTCCGTGCCCCTTCCTACAGAGCGGGCACATTCCCACGCTGCGCGCACCTGGGGTTTCGGGGCCGCGACTCCCGGGTAGGGAGGGCCCCGCCCGGTCCGGCCCTCCTGTGCACCCCGAGCCCCGTGTCTGCAGAATCAGACAAGGGCTCCGTTTACTGTCCCCCCACCCCAAGAAAGCCGTGAGCCAGCAGCCGGGTCCCGATGCCGAGGAGAGCGGAACTGCCCCCGGAAGACGCCCTTCTGGAAGTGAGAGCGCTCCAGACATCTGCTAGGGGAAGGGGAACAGGATGTCGGGGGCTCACTTCATGATTCAGCGATAAGAGCTCTTTAAAAATGCATCTGCTTATCGAGGACACTTTGTACAGGATGGGACAGTCGGTGGCACACGTCACATTGAAGTGAAAATAAATCCAAGAAGAAAGGCTTGAGCAGCCGTCACCGAGGGACACACTGTCTGGTGAGCGGTGGTGGGTCGTTCTCACCGAGGCGCCGGGACTGGGGAGGCCGCCCTGCCTTCTGAGCCAGGCTGAGGGCGCCTTCAGCGGCCCTGGACGGCCGGCCCCAGCCCCTGCGCGGACTTCCCGACACGCCCTCGGGTGTCAGAGGCGGCCACCGCAGAGCCAGGCTCGGGAGGGCCGAGGGCACTGCCACCGGGTAGGCTGTGTCCACACCTCCCGCTTTCCTCCATGGCCCTTCCTGCCACCTCCCCCTCGCGTCCCCACCTGCCATCGGGTCCTGCTGCAGGTCAGGCCTGAGCCGCCCACGGAGTCCCGCCCCCACACTTGCCTGCTGCGCGCGGCCACAGGGCTGCTTGCACGGGTTCTGATGACAAGCAAATAGGAGCAGCACCGGCAAAGGACGGACGGGACAGCCGGAGGGAGGACAGTCCTGGGCCGCGGCCAGGTCATTATCTTCTCAGCATTTCCTGACGCTTCTCAAAGCACATCCATGACTTGCACAACCAGCAAAGGGTCGAGCCAAGTACATTTGAAAGGTGGCCCGGGGTCCGGCCCCCGGCGCCGGTCTCTGCGGAAGCACAGACGTGTCTGCACCCTCGCTCCGCAGGGCGCCTCCCCGAGCAGGTGCAGGCGGCGCCACCCGGGGGCGGGCGGGACCGGGGCAGCCGGGAGGGGGCGATGCGCGGTGCCCGGAGACAGACCCTGCGCGCTGCCCAGCTGGGGCAGATACGGGAGCCGAGAAATGGAGCAGCAGACTAGAGAGCAGCGGCCACGGGGCGGGGCGGGGCGGACAGAGCGCGCCCGGCTTTGGCGCTGACCCTGCACACACGTGCGTGTGGCTGCAGAGCCCGCGCGTGTGAGTAAACAGCAACGGTGGCCACTGCTCCCTGCTCCGACTCCAAGGACTCGGCTGCGAAGCCTGTGCTCTCCAGAGAAGCAAAGTGCCTGTCCTTCGACGTCCATGTCTCGAGAGCTGAAGAATCAGAAGTTACCACACGGCCTGCGGGGGTGCGGGCAGCGGGCATCCCACCCAGGGGAGGAGCGGAGGGCGCTGGGGTCTGACCGGGCGGCCCCGCGGCCCGGTGCCGGCTCCCACGACGCAGCCCCGGGCCTCCCTCCCTGTGTGTGCGCCGCTGGCCGGACACTCAGTCCGTTTCCCGGAAGCTTCCCGCTCATCGTGGGGAGGAGGCCACACGCCCTTGTCCACTGAGGTGCCATTTCTGCCCACACCTGTGCTCAGCTCACAGAGGAACCATTAAGTGGGGACCCCATGCCTCTGGGGCAAGCGCCAAGCTTCCAGACTGGGAGGCCCGGTGGCCAAGGGGCTGAATGCCCAGATGCCCACACCCATGTGTCCACATTCCTACGTGGGACTCTTTCCATCAGTGTCCCTCTGCCTCTGAGATGCCCTGGGTCCTCCCGGAGTCTCAGGTGGGGACCTGCTGAGGGGCGGGCCGCAGGCTGTGGGCAGCAGGAGTGGAAAGGGGGGACCCTCTTCTGGGAGTTGTCCAACCCCTAACTGAGGAAGCTCTCTCCACACCAGCGTGACGCGCCATCCCCCGGAGCCCGACAGCACCCGAGCCAGAGAGCCTGTTTGGGGGCTTCCGGATGCCTGGGCTCACAGGGCCCTGGGCCTGGACATGGGCCCAGGAAGAAGGTCTGCAGAGAGCCGTGTGCCCACGTGGGGACACACCTCTGCTCATCTGCAGACGCGCAGGATGACAATGCTTTTTAACCAGGAGCAGGGACAGGGGCGTGGGGCAGGGGCACAGGTCAGACGCACCCTGGACACCTGCTGATGCCAGTAAGACCCAGGTCACTTCCTGAGAGTCAGTCAGGACGTCCCTTTGTCCAGTCTGCTGGCCTCTGGAGGAGACCCCGTCAGTCAGTAAGAGCCAGAGCAGGCTGTCTCCGTGGGTCCTGGGAGCTGACAGCCACATGCCCGCAATGCTGGTCCAGCAGTGACTGTGTCCACATCCCAGCCTGGGCCATGCAGGCCAAGTCCACCTCACCCTCTCAGAAGGCGTCAGGAGCCCAGCTCTGCCTCTCGCAGGCATCCTGAACCCCAGACCTCAGGATGCAATGGTGTTTGGAGCGGGGCTGCCAAGGAGCGGCCTGATCTGTGCCCTCGGTAGAGGAGAGCCGGACACAGGCGCGGGTGCCTGTGCCGGGAGGAGACCTGCACGTGGGCTCCCTGCAGACTCTGGGACTCGGGCCGCCACCTTACCAGGGAGAGGCCGAGCGGCGAGGCACTCCTGTCTGGGCGGAGGCTCAGGGGCCGTGTCCCAGCCCCCGGCGCTGGCCGGGCTGCGGCTCCACACCCTTTCGGCCCTGCTGTCAGCTCCGGGTCACACGCACCAAGGGCTAGGCCTAGAGGGCCCAGGGCTGAGGGTCCATGGCTCGGGTGTCCCCGGGGACCACGGCGTGTGGCCCAGCGCCCCAGGAGGCGCTGGCTGCCTGCTCCGGAGTAAAACAGCAGTGATTGGGATAGAGCAGCCCTGGAGTGATCTAGAAATTAGAAATAAATCAGTAGGCAGAGTCTGCACTATACACTAGACATGAGATGTGAGCGTGGAGGCCAGTCACATACGGAGACCCCAGGACACACTCCCCTGCGTCCGCAGTGGGTTTCCTGCACGGTCTGCATACTCAGCCCTAAGAGGGAGCACACGCCTTCTCACACGTCTGCATCTGCCCCTGCCAGCTGCGTACACAGCGCTCGTGTCCACGTGAAAGCCTGGGATCGGGGGCAGGGGCAGGGCGGCGCCCCAGACAGGTCTGGCACCTGCGGCCAAAGCTGCAGGCAAGGCCCTGGGCTGGGCCCCAGCAGCCGGGCACTGTGGGTGCATCCAGGACCTGGACCGGCCCGGTCTCCTCCGTCGGGGTCTTGGTGTTTCCCACGGACACCTCCCGCGCCGAGTGTCACTGTCCCGGGGAGGCGCCCGCCAGCAGACACGGACAGGCCGATGGCTACTGGCACCACGAGGACAGGCACAACCAGGGACGGCTTCACAGGCCTCACTCTGGGACCTCTGTGCCCACAGTCACTGTGACCCCTCCCGGCAAGGAGAGCGGCCTGCAGCCCTTGGACCCCGGAGGGAAACCGAGCCTCCGGAAGGGTTCCGCGCTCAGGGCAGGCGGCCCAGGTGGAAAGCCCAGCTCTCCCGGCCTGCACTGACCCTGGGTGTCAAGTCACCGCCAGGTCCGCTCATCAGCAAGGTGGGGACGGCACGGTTCCTCAGAATTACGCGACGTGCAAGCACCGAGTGATTTCTGGGGACTGCCTCCCTGGTGTCCACACTCGCGCGATGGCGCTCAGGGGCTGCGTGGAGGTCGCGGGAGACGCAGGGTCGGGAGCCGGCGGCCTGCAGGGAGCCTCCTGCAGCACGAGACGAGATGCCACCCGCCTGCAGAGCCCCTCGCCGCCGGAAGCGCGCTCCGCACTTGAGGAAAACCTCCTTCCAAAACCATTCGAAGACTCGAAATGTCACTTTTTATGTTTTAATGCGAATTCCTTCAATTACCTAAAAGAGTCACAATGTGGACCAGTTCCAGCCGTCCGTGCCAAGCCTGGAGCCGTTACGGCACCTCCCACTCCGAGTCTGGGAACCCTGTCAATTCGAGAAACTCTGCTCTTCCTATTGTGACCAGACGGGCCCAGGCAATGAGCTTTCCTGGATTCCATTTTATTTTCCAGTTAAATCATGGAAATCAGCTCAAATCTGACATGCAAATCACCAGGGGGCTGCAGGTTTTCGGTCTGAGCCCGGAAGGTAAATATTTGTAGGGGAAGATTAACTAGCAGGGTGAGACGGGATCGGCCGCCTCGTTAACCTGTGGGGAAGCCGACTGGAAGCCACACATCCCCTTGTCACGGGGCGAGCAGACACTGAGCCCCAGTGAGCCCGGTTCTCCAGCTAATAAAGGTCCGTGCCGTTTTTCTCAAGCTCTTGATTCCACCATCGCCCTGTTTATTTCATACTTATATCTTAACTACCTCATTAGCTATTGAAGTCATTTGCTTTGATCTTCCAGGCGAATCTGAGCTCAGAGACACATTAGACCTCACGCGTCCGTGACCTGCATGCTATTCGTCAACCAGAAACACCGCTGGACACCTGGGAAGGCCTCGCTGGGAACAAGCAACGATTGCAAAGGACACATGGGTGACGGGCCCCCAGTTCTCTCTGGGAGGGACTTGAGCTCTTGGTCTGGAGGCGTTTCCAAAGCTGAGATCTGCTCACCAGATTCCTCCCGTCGGCCAAGGCCGGGTGCCCGGCCTTACGATGCTTGTCCTGGACCCCCTTTGCAGTTTTGCAGCGACCACCAAGCAGGTTGTTAATTCAGCCCAACAGGTGACGCAGGAGGGGTGGGGAGAGGACAGGACTGAGCCCCCAGGTCCCCTAACGCCCCCACACATTTCCGATGGGAGACAAGACTGGCTGCAGGGGTGCCGGCCACCCTCCCTGGAGTGGAAGCTCAAACCCAGGGAGGGAGCCTGTGCCTCTGGAGGCCCGCGGGCACCTGCGTCCTGGGTCCAAAGCCCCAGCGTGACCTTCGGGTCATCTAGAAAGCACCTCGCTCTTTCCCGACAGCCTTCCCTTCCAGAACTTTCCCTGCGGGCAGCACCAACTTTGTCACATCCAGTCCCTCACGCAGGCCCTTCTCCTGTCCGCGCGGACGGGGATACTGGAAAGCTTGGATCCAGCTCGTCCTGCAGCTCAGACGAAACCCAACGAGACTTGACGTTTTAGAAAGACTGTCGCCAGCAGAACTTTCCCCGAAGTTACAGCCGTGTTGACCTTCACCCGCCACACTGGGGCACGCGGCGCCCCCTCCCTCGCTCCCCGGCGCGGCAGCCCCTCCCCTCCCCAAGCCCCTCGGGCGCGACGCGCGGCCAGCACCGCCCCCGCCGCCCTCCGCCGCCCTCCGCCGCGGCGGGGCGCACTGCGCCGGGCGGCGTCCGCGTCCGGGTCCCGGTCCGCGAAGACCCCGGGGAGGGCGGAGAACGCGTTCCGCCCTCGCGCGCTCCCGAGGCTGCGCCCCCGCCCCAGGCTCCCCGGCGGCGGCCCCGGGCGTCCCGCGTCCTTACCGGCGAGGCCCGTCCCGTGCGCTCGTGGGTCGGGCCGGGCCGAGCCTGGGGCGGCCGCGACCACCGCTGCGGTGCTTCCCGGCGGGGCGCGGGGTCCGAGGTCCGGGGCGCGGGTCCGGCGGGGTCCGAGGTCCGGGGCGCGGGGTCCGAGGTCCGGCGGGGTCCGGCGGGGTCCGGCGGGGTCCGGCGGGGCGCGGGTCCGAGGTCCGGGGCGCGGGTCCGGCGGGGTCCGGCGGTGTCCGGCGGGGTCCGGCGGGGCGCGGGTCCGAGGTCCGGGGCGCGGGGCCCGGCCAGGCCCGGCGCGGCGGCGGCTGAGTCAGCGCCCCGGCGGCGCAGGGGAGCCCGGGCCCGCCGCCGAGAGGGGCTCTGCGCGGAGCGGCGGCCGCCCGGGCATCCTTCAGGCTGCAGCTGGAGGCTGTTCACGCGGGAAGGCGGAGAAACTTGGGCCGCCGAGCGGGGGCGGCGCGCAGACCCGCCCGCTCCGCCTGCCCCCGCGGCCCGCGGCGGCGCAAAGTTCGGGCCGGCGGGCGGCGCGCCGGAAAGCCTGGCCAGGCTGCAAGACACCGGGGCAGGGTGTGAGGTCGGCGGTGTGCCTGTGCAGAACCCCGAACGAACACTGTCTTCCTTCAGAAACGAGCACAGGAGGACACCCGGACTCTCCGCGGCGGCGCGGCGGCCCGCGGGCCTGTGCACCTGGAGGAGCTGGGGTCTCCTGCCCGGAGCTGCCCCCTGCAAAATTAGCTTACCATGCAAGCAAGGCCTGTCTGCACCCGTGAGGTTCCTGCCCACAGCCACCACCAGAGCCAGCGCTGTCGTCCAAGAAGAAAGAGGAGGAGGAAAAGGTCACCCCAGAGTCAGACTGAGCATGGGGTCCAGATCTGCCTGACCCTCCATCACTCTGGCCCCTGGAGTCGTGCTGCCCCCCGACCCCGGGGTCACCCTGCCCCCGGGGTCGCCCTGCCCACTGGGGTCGCCCTGCACACACACACACACACACACACACACACACACACACACACACACACACACACACACCCCGGTCCCACTGCCCTGGGCGACTCTGGACACTTGTCACCACCAGAGGCCCAGGGAAGAGCCCAAGTTAGAAATGCATGAGACGCTGGGGCTTCAGGTAGAAGGCGTTTTCAGAAAATGACGGAATAACTGGATAATAATTAGTGGTAACTGATTTGCTTCCTTATCTTCCAGATCAGATAGATTCCCAAATCCATCAAAGACTTAATGGAAAGAGCAAGGCTACAAATAACGGGAGGACTAGCTCATAGGTGAGTATTTGTCCATGGCCCCAGAGGAAGGGAGATGGATGGTAAACTCTGAATGAGGCGCGTCCTGGTCGAGCAGCATGGGGCCAGCTGTCTCCAAAGGAGCAAGACACACACTCCTGGGTTGGAGTCCCTGGCCAGGGGAAACAACCCATGTGAATGACTAAATAAATAAAATCAAGTGTGTCTTCCTCTCTCTTTCTGCCTGCATGCGCCTTTCCTTTAAAAGACAAAATTGCAAATGAGTGTTTGCAGAAAGACACCGTAACAGTTTAAAATCAGTGACTGGTGGCTCAGGCGCTGAGCCTGTGGTGAGGACACAGACCACAAAAAACCCCAGGACCAGTTCTAGACAGTCCTGGGTCCAGGAGGGAAGGAACCGAAAAAAAAAAAAAATTCTTCTTTCTTCTATTCTCTTTAAAAAACAAGTCAATGGCATATTGGAAATATTCGCTGGGGGATTCTTAAATTTCACAGATAGAGACACAAGCATCCACTTAGTGTGGGTCCAGAGCAGTGAGTCTGCCCTATTCATGTGAACCCCAAGTCAGATTTAGGGGGCGCCTGTCTTAGGGGCAGCAACCGAGAAGGTGGGTTCTTCACAGAGAGCTCTCGCGATCACCGCAGAAAGCAGTACCCAGGTCAATGGGACCCAGGAGGAAAGATCAGTGCCGGGTAAGTGGAGCAGAGCACTGGCCTCTCTCCCGGTGGACCAGATGCGAGAAGAGGCTTGGAGAGGCTCGCTCTGTTAAAAGTGCCCCCGGAGCTTGGTGCTGGGGTGGGGCTGGGAAGATGCTGGGGAGATGCTGGGGAGGAGCTGGGGCGGGGCTGGGCTGGGGTGGGGCTGGAGAGGAGCTGGGGAGGAGCGGGGGCGGGGCTGAGGGGGTGCTGGGCGGGGCTGGGCGGGGCTGAGGAAGCACCATCTCTTTCCCTGCTGGTGGGAGTGTAGTTAGTGCCCTGGTCCTAGAGGCCAGTTTGAGAACCAAGATCCATCTGCATGTTTATGTGCATATCAGTGGCCAAACAAACCCATTTTAAGAACTGGTCTCAAGAAATCTTCTGATGAGTGGATAAAACGCACGGCCTGGATAATCGCTGCCTCAACAATGCACAACAGTGAAGCCGGGTGCGGTAGTTGGGGGCAGGTGTGGAGAATCCACCAGTCTGAGCTCTCCAGGTAATAGTAGCTCCTTCAATCCTCAAACAAAAACCTCAAACAAGCCCTCCCGCCCCCCCCACCTCCAGGGATGGGGACAGTAGCGGCTCCATCCCGCAAAGGGAGGCGGCGCAGGAGGTTAAGAACTCTCCCTGGTCACACAGCTGGAAAGCGGGTGGGGGCTGGATTCAGAACAGGGGGCCCAGCTCTTCCTATTGAATTCACCTGCGCGCACTCCTGTGCGTGTGCGTGTGCGCGTGTCATGTGGCCACTAAAAATGACGTGATGCCTGTCGACAGAGAACATGTTCATGAAGGTCCCCAAACTACTTTGCTATGGACTGAAAGTTTGTGTCTGTGAAAAATCCTATGTTGACACCTGACCCCGATGTCGTGGTGCCTGGGGCCTTCTCTGCCTCATAAAGGGACCCAGGGAGCTCCCAGCTCCCTCTGCCGCGAGGACATGGCCGCGCATGCGTGGCAGCGACAGGGGGGGCCCACTCCCACCCTCACGCCCCGCGCCCTGCGTCTGGCTGGCAGCTTCCCCAGCCTCCTTGCGGTCTCCGGACGGAGCAGGTGCAGACACCCCTGCCCTCGTCTGAGGGTCCTCCTCTCAGAGCGGAAGCAGAGGGCGTCGGGAGTCCGAGTCCAGGGAAGGAAGGCCAAGAGGTGCCCCACGTCTGTGGGACTGGCTGCCCGCCTCCCGCAACCTGAAACGGTGAGACTTGGGCAGGTGACTTCCAACAGAGCCACAGGGAACAGTCCCTCCATTTGTCACCGTTGTCTGAATTTCTCTCTCGAAAACACCCCAGGACAGTGCCCTGCCTCCAAAACAGTCTGCTTTTCCTCTTTCTGCTTGTGTTCATAAAACTTGCTGGTCCCAGTTCAAAGGAAGCAGTTCCCTGCTGCTTCCCCCAGTGCCCCCTGCAGCCCTCCCCCTTCACCTCTCCCCCTGCAGCCCTCCCCCTACACCTCTCCCCTGCAGCCCTCCCTCTGCACACCCTGCACCATCACCTCTGCCTTGCAGTCCTCCCCATGCACGCCCTCCCCACTGAACTCCTATCTATGACCTTGGTTGTGCCACTTGGCCATCTCAGAGGCTCCGGTCTGGAATCTGAACAATCACAGTGAGTCTACTGGTCACAATTTCGCATGTTCAACAAAGGCAGTGCCTTCAAAGGTCACCTTCAAGGGAGCTGTCACTGTTGGTGGCTGTGCAGGCCGAGGGTGGGCCAGAACCTCAGCCTGGTCATCCCAGGTGTGACCAGGGCTCAGGATGCGGTTGTGGGCCTGGGCGGCTGAGGCGGGAGGAGGAGGACACATGGGGAAGCCATCTGTGTGGACATGAGTGTCAGCTGACAATGCGTGTCCTCGAGCCTGACGAAAGTTGACCCAGGGCTGCACCATAAGCAAATTTGGGAGCCCGGGCGCGAGGGCACAGCGGGCAGGTGGAGGAGTCCTCCCGGCCACGGTGCTGGAGCTGGACAACAAGAACTGGTGTTTTTAACCCAGGATCCAGGAGATTCGACTGGGGCTACTTAGAGCCTGCACCCATGCTGGCAAAGCAGGCGTGTCCATCGTCACGGGAGTGTCCCTCGTCACAGGCGCCGGTCGGGAACTCCCAGTGGGCTCCTGGGCTGGAGCAAGACCTCCTCTCAGTGCTCGGGGTCTGCTGCCCACTGGCCTTCAGTCCAACTTCAGGCCCAGTGCCCTGTGTTGCTTTGATTCCAGAGGGAGCCTGCAGCCAGACTTGTGACCACGACGGGAAGACACAGGCGCCAGTCATGCCTCCAGTGGACAGGACAGACACTGACCCTTCTCAGAGGCAGAAACACCCGGGTGCATGGCCACCTGTCAGAGCTCCGGTGACGCACGTAGCCGACGCCTCAGGATTGATTCTCATTAGCTCGCGCTGTGACCGGCCTGCGCCGAAGGTCGTCTGTACTTAGGGTCCAAGACGGAAACGGAGCAACGCAGGGGACGCTTCCGGCGTCTCAGCACTGGACCAAAATGCAGAGCAGACCGCACATCCAAGTTTTGTTTCTAAGTAACATGATTTGCCTGCTGGAAATTGCTGTCTTTTCTTAAGGGGGCTGTGCCCCCCTGCTTAGTGCCTGCTTCCTGCGCTGTGGCTGCAGGGTGGAGCCGGCACTCTGAACGGGTGACAGAGGGAGCGGCCGGGAGCACGGAGCCACAGACACAGACACGATGCGCCAACTTCAGAGCAGCGGTGCCCCCTGAGGCCTCTGCCCAACCGTGCAGGGGTGGAGCTGCTGGGGCGGAGCTGCTGGGACGGCGGAGCCCCCGGCCCGGTCCTCACAGTCTCCGCCAGCTGTGGGCTGAGCATGCAGCTGGAAAAGTGTAACCACAATCAGCAGGATGTCCAGGCAGGACACAGGGACCGAGCCCTGCGGCAAGCCCGAGGACTCGTGGCATCTGCTCACACGGAACTGAGTTACAGAGTGGGTGGCACGGGTCTCCTCCCGGGAGCAGCAGGACGGTGACCAGCCTGAGAAGCCGGCAGGCCCCTGGGCGCCACAGCACCTGCAGGCACCCGCGCTCATGGAGGCCTGCAGGGCCCTGTCTGCACCACCTCTGGGCCCCGTGGGGGCGAGGGAGCTGGGACAGGGCAGGCGTCCACTCTGCAGGGGCGCCTCTCCAGGTATACCCACTTCCCCTCCACCAGCATCGTCCTCTCCCTGCAGCGAACCCAGGTCTGGTAACAAAATGTCACTGTAGTCGAAAAAGAAGGGTTCTTTTTACAATAAGAACTTCTGGCAGGAAAGCCAGGATGGCTGTTGGATGGCGAGACTGCCACTGAGGTGTCTGGTTTTCATGGACGACAGGAGACACCCGTGGCTTATTTAGGATTTCCGTCCCCGCCGTGGATGCGCTGTGGGCAGGCAGACTGGTGTGGAGAGGAGCCCGGGCGGGAAGAGCAGCGGCCACGGGTGAGGGGAGGGGGCTCCCGCGGGGCCGCGCCTGCGGGGTGGCTGCTCCGAGGGCGCCTGGGGCGGGAGGGGCCTGAGGGTCCCCGGGTTGGACCGTCCTAGCGCAGCGGAGGGAAGGTGCTGGCTGGAGGCCCCATGCGGGCCGTGGAGGTTCAGGGTCCACCCTCCCCAGGGGCTCTTGGCAGCTGAAGGGCGCCCCCGGGGGCCAAGGGAAGCAGACACGGTGGCAGGGTCTCCGCAGGACCGGGGGCAGATGTCCGACCACCATGTAAAGTCTGTACAGCTGCACATGTCGGAGGGACTGTCCTCCACCCGTCCGACTTCTGGGGTCGCTTCCTGGCCCCTCACAGAAGCAGGATGGCTTGCCCGCCCCCCGCAGGACCGCAGGCGCCATGGATCAGCGTCCGCTGCCATCGTGCCTGGCGGGCGGGGCGAGACGGAGGGGGACGAGATGAGACACCAGTCAGAATGGTCACTGCCCGCACGAGCCAGTGGCTTCGTCTCAACCGTGTGACGTGGCATGTGTCCCGGCACCATGCTCACGTGTGTTCGTGGGCATGGCGAGGTCGAGGCCCCTTCACGTGCCCCTGGCTTGTCCTGGGTGCGCGTCCCGGGCAGAGAGAGGGGCTTGGGGAGGAGGGGCTGCCCGGTGTCTGCAGGCTGGTCCGAGGCCCCACTGGCCCGCTCGAGCTCCCACACTCGGACAGTTTCGGCCCCGCTGCCCCAGGACTCTGGGCCGTCCCCGCGCGGGGCCCACCTGCCCTGATCTCAGGGGGCTGATGCCGTCCCTGGGATGGGCCTGGATGGTGCAGGGCTCCACCACGGGTCTGGGACGCCCCGTGAGCAAACCACCTCGTCCAGCCTTCTCGGGCAGAGGGCGGGCGCCGGACAAACCGAGGGGACGGAGGCGATGGAGCCACTGGTGCAGAGTCGGCGTCTGTCGCCCTCAGGTCACCTCCAAGAAGCTGCTGCGCCCCAGCCCCACGCAGGGCCCCGCTCCTCTGAAACCCGCCGCCCTCTGGTCCGCGGGCTCCTCCTGATCATGGGCGTCAGCTGTGGGCAGGGCGAGGCTGAGCTCACGGCCCATCTGGGGGACCCAGGGGTAACGGGACTCGAGCAGACTGGCGGTGCTGGACCGGACAAGCCGGGGCTGCTGACCCAGGACACGCTGGGTGGATGCTCACAGGGGCTCAAGCAGTGAGGCGGGGACAGACCCCGCCCTCAGAACGAGACTCAGGGCTCCTCCTGGGCCCGAGCCAGACTGCACCGGGGACCCAGTCCTGGGAGGACGCCCGGCGGGACCGAGTGCCAGTGAGCGGGTGCTTCCCGGGCAGCTGTGAGTGGCCACCCGAAGGGAAAGAAACGCCGGGGCGCAGCTCATGACACTACTTGAAGCGCCTGCACCCACGCTTCTCTCCGAGGGGTCACGCCCCCGCCCTGGATGTGCTGTGTCCTGGGGCAAGGACAGGCGGCAGCCCCTCCGCTGAGCCGGCCGGCTGCCCGCAGACACCCGCCCGAGAGGACGGGCACCCCCTTAGCGCGACGGGAGCAGCCAGAGGGACAGGGTGCACTTTCTGCTCTGCAGACACAGCTCATTCAGACACATCACCAACAGAAGCAACAGACGTGAGGCCCGGCGGTCCGTGCCCAGACCCCTCCACCCCGCTCCCACCTTCCCTGCCCCCCGCTCCACCCAGCGCCTCTGGTAGGAGTCAGGCGGACCCCGGACTCGAACAGCTGGGACAAGAAGACTGTGGGTCTTTGACCCCCTCCGCCTCCCCACTTCCCCTTAAAAAGCCCTGACTTGCCCAGATGTCGAGATGGCCTTTGAGACGGTGGCCCTCCTTCTCGGGTTGCTACTGTCTTGATGAATCTGTCCCTCCCACCGACACGTGGCACCTTGAACACTGGCTTTGGGGGAGCAGTGACCTGGTTCGGCCTCACTCGCTCTAATGGGGCGAAACCCAGAAAGGCTGCCTGGAGGAGGGGGCCCCTGGCTGGGTCAGGAGACGCTCTCTACTGTCTCATGGGGGAGCTTGGCCCCCTGTGGGCACCCTGGACACAAGGGCCCCATGCTCCTGGGCTGTGCTGCTCCCCACCTGTCTGCTGACAGAAGGTGCCTGGTTTTCCCCTGACAGAGACTCCCTGGCCCACAGCCCTGTGAGACGGCCCTTATGTGACAGGCGTTGCAGAGACGGGAAGGCATCTGGCCCACTGGCATTGCTCCGCCGACACTTACGGAGCGGGAGCAGTGGTGTCCTTGAGTGCCGTCCCGTCCTGACAGTGGGGCATATCTCAGGGACATCCCAGGTGTGTGAGAGGAGAAGGGCGCCTGCGGGGACGGTGGCGCCTCTGATGTCTGAGCACGTGCTCGGGGCGTGAGGGCTCCGCTACCCTTCCAGCGTCCCAGCACTGACATGCGACCGTCGTTCCTCACGGAACCGCCTCTCCCCAGGTCACTGACTGTACACGGGGGCTTCCTTCCGGGCGGCGTCCTCCGCGCGGGTCTGTGCCGGGCCTCCGCGGCCGCCGACTCACATCTGCCGTCCACAGGGAGGTCGAGACTGGGCAGTGAACTTCCTCCGGTTTGTCGTCTTTTCCGAGAGTCCTCGGGCCCGCTGGATCCGCGGTGAGTCCGGAGGGGCTGCCAGCCATCCGCGGGAGGTGGCCGGAGTGCCGGGGCGTCTGGCGCGAGGCAGGCCCCTCCACCTCCCTCAGAGCCCCGGCATCTTCCCGCCGCCTCGCCGATCTCGAAGCTGTTCCGCGGTCTGCAGACGCCTCGTGCGTCCTTGTCGAATGTTTGCTGCCAGCTCCGTGCGCAGTGGCCGGGGCCTGTCCAGGAGGGTGTGCTGGCCACGCGGCCTGGTGCCCCCGCGTCAGGCCTGCTCCCCAGGAAGCCTCCGTCTTGCTCTTTCCCTGAGAGGCTGCAGGCCCGTCGACGTGTGTCCGCTGAGCAGAGAGAGTCGAGCACCACCGCGCACACAGACACGGCTCCCCGGGCAGACCCTCTGCAGCGCTCTGCCGGCGCGTCCCCGCGGACAGGTGGCGCTCGCTGGTGGGAGCGCGGGGGCAGCTGCCGTGTGTCTCGCGCCGACGAACATGGAGCCTTCTGGCCGTCACAGCAGAACACGCGAAGGGTCCATTCAGAAGCGGATGCACATTTTCATCCAAGAGACCGATTCCTCTACGTCCAGCGCAGGTCCTAGCGGGGGACACTTTCCAAGGGTCTAAGAGTGAGTCTTCGTCTTCTGGAACCTTCCTCTGGGGATGGACTCGGCTCTGGGCACTTGTCACCCGTTGCCCTCGGTCCAAGTGACAGCGACACGCCTGAGTCGGCACAGCCCTCCCTGTGTCGCCAGCTCGTCAGCTGATCCGGTGGCTCCCTCTGTGCAGCGGCTCTGGACAGTGCAGCCTCCCGCGGTGCCCGCCTGCCGGGTGCCCGCCTCCCGCGGTGCCCGCCTGCCGGGTGCCCGCCTCCCCCGGTGCCCGCCTCCCGCGGTGCCCGCCTGCCGGGTGCCCGCCTCCCCCGGTGCCCGCCTCCCCCGGTGCCCGCCTCCCGCGGTGCCCGCCTGCCGGGGGAGTGCCCCAGAGAGCTCAGGCGTGGGCACCGCGATGGCATGTCCGAGGCAGCGGCCTCTCCTCCCCTCCTGCCGTCACGTGGCAGCCTGCTCCGGGGTCAGCCGGGCTCCACAAGTGTGGACGCTCCGGTGCAGGGGCGAGGGCGTCCCCGTGTCTCTGCTGGACATCCCGCCGCCCCATCCATGCCTCATCCTGCCCGCTGTGTCAGTGACACAGACATGGCCAGGGTCCCACAGGGGGTGGGGCTGGGACACTGGATGATGGACGGGGGCTGCGGACGGCAGGGGCGTGGTTGGCTGAGATGACGCAGGGCTGTGGTGCCCATGCCGTGGGCCCTTCTGTGTGCCCTCCCCTGTGTCCCCATGTCCCTCCTCCCTCGAGGCGCCTCCCTGGGACAGCTTGCTGTCTGGGCAGTGCCCAAGAGGCGAGCCAAGGACAGAGGGCCAGGCCATACTCCCAGTCGCCTGCCCCCGGCAACTCTCCTCCACGTCCCCTCTGGCGCTGGGGACCGAGACGCCTGGCTGAGAACCCTGGCCGGCCGCTGAGACCCTCACAGACCCCGGACCAACGGCGGGACGCAAGGCCGCACCTGCTGCAAACACTTTGAAGAAGGGAGTCGAGCTCCCCGGTTTCACCCCAGTGTGTGGGTATAGTTAGCACCCGGGCTGGTCACCCTGGCGCCCAGCTCGGTGCCCAGCATGACCAGCACTGACCGGCACTGAGCCTGTGTGTTGACCTCTCGCCGTCCGCGCCCGTGCGGAGGACAGGCCCTGAGCGCTCCTGGCTGTGCCCGCAGACAGCGCACAGCCAGGCTGGCGGGGAGCGTCCACTGGACGCCAGCACCAGACAGAGCAGGGACTCGGGGGCAGGACTAGACAGTCAGCTCCGCCGCCAGCTGTGCGACTTTCTCTGGTGACAGGCTTTCCCACTGGGGCGGAGGGCGAGCGCTCTGCCACAGCCTGGGCCCCGTGATGCCCCTGCCCCAGACCACGCCCCAGCGCCACGGCGGCCGCTCTCTGCCCGGACGCCCGAAGGGCATGTGCCGTGGCCGGCGGTCGAGGTGACCTCCACTTCACTCTGGGGCTGAGTGTCCCACGACCCACCCTGCCTGAGCCAGGAAGCTTGTCCTTGCAGGTGACCCAGCAGGGAGCCGTCACCCGCCTGTCTGCATGCTAATGGGCGTCAGGTGGCGGGCACCGGTGCCCCCAGGGCTGTCGGATGTGGGCTGAGGGTAATCATTAACAGCGCCCAATCCGCTGCATTTTAAAGAAGGGCCTTTTCTCAGAGAAGAGAAGACCCGAGGCAGCACCCACTGCTCGGACAATCTCACGCTGGAAAATCCTTGTTTCTGGGGGAGGTTTCCAAAATGGAAGAAAATCGGAGTCAGTCCACACTGACCAGTGGCACCTGTCACCGCACCAGCACCTCCCGGGCCTGTCAGACGGGGTCGGGAAGGACAGTCAGAGGGGAGCTGGGCGGCACGGTCGTGGCACTGGGAACAGGCCGCCCAGCGTCCCCCACACCCATGGGCCACACAGGGCCACCCCGGCCTCACCTCCCTCCTCCTCCTCCAAGCAAGGGCTCGGACAGCTGGCCGGAAGGCAGCGTTAGAAGACAGATGCGTCGGGCTCCCCGTCTGGAAGTGCGGCCGCTGTCCCGGAGGGGTCTGGGTCTGCGTGTGCGTGCCCACCGGGCAGCGGGGCAGCTGGTGATGGAGCTCAGTCACGGATACCTGACACCCCGTCAGGTTGGCTGGGTGCTCAGGACCGGGAGGGGATGCACTCAGGACAGAGGCTCACAGCTCAAACGTGCGCACACCCTGCTCCCAGCCCAGCGAGCTGTGTGCCAGAGCAGGGGCCCTGCCGCCCTCCCCACACGTGGAGTCCTGACACCGGGCACCCTGGGCAGTGAGGCCCCGCACCCCCCACGGCCCCGCCTGGCCCACCGGGCTGCCGCATCGAACCCCGAGAGCCCCGTGGACGCGCGTCCTGAGCTGGGGCTCGGGGACCCTCTCTCGGCTTTCCTGTCGGCTGGCTAGATGCGCCTTCCTGGGTGGGACATGGGCCAGCAGACGTGAGCCAGGGTCCCCTCCTGCCCTCCCCTCTCTTCCCGCCCCCTCTCTGGGGCAGGGAGCGGACAGCTGGGGTTCCCTTCCCTTCCTGGTCCCATCCGAGCGGAGCTGAGCTCAAAGCCCCTGGATTGTGCAGGACACGCAGTTTGGCCCTTCTGTCCCGCACGGCTGGGCTGCTGACGGCCAGCCGCTCACACTGTCTGAGGGGTGCGGGGTGGGCCTGGGCCGCAGGTGGAGGTCAGGTGGGGCAGCAGATGACCTTTCTCTCCAGGAAGAGGCTGGAAGGCAGGGAGAGGGCACTGGAGGCCGTGTGAGCCTGCGTCCACTGGTGGCCGACACGCTGCCCTCGTCGCCTGCCTCCAAGGAGGGCTGACGTCCCCGAAGGCTGACGTCCCTGTCCGTCCCCTGCTTCTGAGATAGGGAAGAGGACAGCCTTCCCCGGAAGCTGCAGTTCAGCAGGTCCTCTGCGTCCCCGGGTTCTGAGCCGAACGGAGGGGGTGTCCAGGTCTGCGCGGGTCCCAAGGTCACCAGGCGTGTGCGCACTGAGGTGCCGTCCCAGCGACAGCCGTTGCCCTGCCTTTCTGCTGTGGTGCCGCGTCCACTCGGCTCACTGAGTCAGCAGGTGTGCATATGAGCAGAGGAAGTGCTGTGGCCTCCTGCAGGCTTGGCTGGGCTCCGCGGGTCCTGCACGGGTCTGGTGGGGGGCTGACCCCGCTCATTCTGGGGCGTCTTGGCCCAGGGGGCTGGCTGGCTACGCGGGGCCCACGCCAGCTCACGTCCAGCTGCTGTGTCCAGGATCATGTGCTGTGGGCCCAGCAGGTCCGAACTCAGGTTTCAAAACGTGAATTTCGGCTTCAAATCCCACGGCCTCCTCTGGAAACTCGGGGAGTCCCCGGGTTGCTCAGAGGTCAGTGGGGGGATTCCTGAGCCCATTAACCGGTCACAGCCCGTGGACGGTACCGCTGCGGCGTGTCCAGCCCTGCAGGGCCAGCAATGAGTAACCGCTTATTTCAGGTGCCGTCCCCACGGCAGACGCCCCTGGGCATTTACCTCGTCAGTAAGGAGACTGAGCAGGGGAGACTCAGGTCACCTGCTCACCTGCTTCCTCCCACGGCCGCCACATCCAGCACCCCTTCCAGGGCTTGCCTGGCCAAGGAGGGACGTGACCTGGGCAGGTTGCCTTCCTCCCCTGAGCCTCAGTTTCCTGATCTGCCAACTCTGGGGCTGCCCTGGGCGACAAGGCCCTGCCTCCCGTGCGGTGATTCAGGAGATTCTGGAGATTGAGAAGCAACTGCTATTCCCAGAAGCCGCGGCCCCAGACTCCGAGCTGACCGGGGACGTCCCACGCTGGCCACCAGCCATGCGACACTGACGTCCTTTGCAGTGGCCACTGTGAGGAGAGGCCGCAGGCTGTCTGCCGGACTTTGAGAAACGGGACACAGCAGCACAGGCCTCAGGGGCAGCTGTGGGCAGCACCCTTGTGCCTCAGGCCCGGCCGTTTCGTCTTTACAGGGTTATCAGAAATGCATTTGTTTGGAGGCAAAACCCAGCGAGTCCCTGCGAGATGCCAGGGCAGCACCTGTCGACCCGCTGGGGCAGGGAATGCTGGCCCAGGGGACAGAGTGTGCTGGACCCCAGATCCACGTGCCAGTGGGACTGCCCGGGCCCTGCGGCCGGGGCCTCTCAGATGCCGGGGCCTGTTGGGGAATGAGCCTGAGGGGCCACCATCCGGGTCTGTGGAGGCTGAGGTCTCCTCATCTGATGTAGGGGACCAGGCTCCGCTGGCATTGAGGTGCCATTGCTGTGACCTGTCTGATCTGGGGACCCACGTGCTCCGATTTTACCGTGAAAATCTCCTACCTCCGTGCACCTGTGGCTCCTTCTAAGTCTCATTGTCACCCTCCTGTTCCTGCACCCCCCTGTCCCCGTGGCCACCGTCCTGGACAGCTGCTTCCCGAGGCGAGCCCTGTAGTTTACTCTTCACTCCCCCAGCTCTGCGCCTGGACCGGGGGATGTTTGTGCAGCCCCCGGATCAGCAAACGTGTTTGAAAGCACTCCCGAAGGAGGCACCCGCTACGCCCAAGTGCTTCTCTGGGAGGGTTTCCGGCGGGCTGACCCTTTGGAACCTGCTCCCAGGGCCCCACCAGCCTGCTGTCGGGTCCTGCAGACGCCGGGACCGGACTGGGGCTCTGCAGAGCCACCGTCTTCCCGCGCGGGACTGCTGGAGCCCGCCGCCCGGGTAGCAGACAGAGCACCTAAAATGAGCTCCTAGAACTTGCACTCCCAGCGTGCAGCTGCCCTGGTGACAATGACAGTCGCTGGGCTGAAGGGCAGCCTGGCTCCTCAGAGCCTCTCCCTCCCGTTCCTGGCCTTGGGTTCTGCCTCCACTCAAGTCCCGGCGCGTGGGTCGCATGCTAAGTGCGCCCCTTTGTTTCTCTCTCAGGAGTCAGGGCCGCTCCCCCTGAATCGTAATGGGCTCCCGCTCGCTCCAGCCCAGGTCCTGGCCTGGGGACAGCGCCCCGCGGCGTGCGCCCTGGACCCCTGGGCTGTGGGTGGGCGGGAGGGTGTCAGGGGCCCAGCACCTGCGCGGGGCCCGGGTCCCCTCCGCCCCGGGCCGCAACCTGCGGGGTCCCATGCCCGCGGCCCCAAGTCTCGCGGTGCTGCGCCCTGGACCCGGCGGCCCCGCCGTGTGACAAAGGCTGAAGGGCGGAGGCGGGGAGAGCGCCGGCCGCGCCGCCTTTGTGTGCCCGTCCGCGCCGCCGCGTCCCCTCCCGCCCCGCCGCGTCCGCTCCCGCCCCGCGCCGCCGCGTCCCCGCCCTCCCGCCTCCTCCCCGCCGCCGCGGGCGCCGCCTCCGCCGTCCTCCCTCCCCCCGCCGCCGCTGCGCGTCTCCCCGCGGGGCGCCCGCCCGCGCCCGGACCCCGCCCCGCCTGCGCCCGCCGCCCGCCGCCCGCCGCCCGCCGCCCGCGCGGGTCCCTCCGAGCAAGATGGCAACCCCGGCGGCGGCCAACCCTCCGGGTGAGTAGCGGCCGCGACCCGGTCTCAGCCTGGGGGCCTCCGGAGGCCGCAACCGGCGCGCGGCGGGGGCGCGGGAGCCACTGTCACCGGCAGCCCGGTCGCAGCATCAGCACCGCGGCCGCATCTGCAGCGCAGTGCCCGCCCCGTCCTGGCCCGGCCCGGAGGCCTCGCCGCGGCCCCAGCGGACAGCAGGCAGGGCGCCCCGGAAAGTTTGCGTCGGGATCAACAGGGCCCCGGGGCGCGGGCCTTCGCGCCCTTTGCCACCGACTGTGTCGGCCTCGGCGCCCTGCGCGGGGTGCGGCGCTGCCAGCCGGGACCTGTCCGCAGCGGGGTCCGGGACAGCGCATCCCCGACCCTGGAAAGAGGTGGTGACAGGTGGCCACTCAGGTGGGCGTGTTTGGGGCAATGGTAGGGACCAGCAGGGGACACCGGCTGCCTGTCCGATTCCTCCGAGGCGCTGGGCCCTGCGTGACCTGGGAGGGAGGCCGCCGGGTCGGGGTAGAGGGTCTTGGGACCAGGTGGCAGGGGTGACGGTGGACACCCCTGTGCCCAGCGAATGGAGGAACTCTTGTCCCATCAGGAGCAAAGGGCCCTGGTCTGAGGGCCAGCGGCCGCGGGGAGATGCCAGTTTGGAAGGAGCCTTCTGGGGCTGGTGGGGCAGGGGTCCAGCAGGCGGGCGTGGCCCCCAGGGGGCCTTCCCTGGGGCTGCAGAGCTGACTGGGTGGGGTGGGCTTTGGAGGGCTGAGGGACAGTCACTAGTAGGGGCCGTCCTCCTCCTTGAGAGGGTCCTCAGTGGGCTGGGCAGCGAAGTCACGTGATCTGTGTTCTTCTGGAATATTCCTTTGTTGGCCATTTCGAGGTGGTAGAGAAAGGGACGGGCAGGAGGCAGGGAGGCCGGGAAACGGGCAGGAGCCAGCAGGTGAGACGGAGGCACACAGCAGAGGAGCGGCCCCAGGCTGATTGGATCTGGGGTGAAGGAGCAGTGGGCCGGGGTGGAGGTGGGAGGCCATGAGGACATGGAGGAGGTGTGGGTGCCTGGAGATGGAGTGACAGGCCATGCTGTCCCCACGCCGTCCCTGTGCTGTCCCCACACTGAGGACTGTCCCCACACTCTCTGAGCACTGTCCCCATGCCATCCCTGCGCTGTCCCCACGTTGTCCCTGTGCTGTCCCCACACTGAGGACTGTCCCCACACTGTCCCTGCTGCCAGTTGTGCTGCGAGTGAGTCGTGGCCGCCCGGCTGGGCACCGCTGTTATGGGAGACGGGTGTGGCTCCCGGATGGTCCTGCTCCTGTGGCCCTGCTAGGGACGGTAACATCAGTTCCAGGTTACACGCATGGCAAGTGTCTCGGGACAAATTCCTTGAGTGACACGGTCTCCTGCCTCCACGTTTCTCTGACACTCAGCTCTGGGAACCTCCGGCTTGTCCTCCTGGGGCAGAGCTGACCCGCGGAAGACATGGCTACTGTGGTGGAGCCGGCAGGGGCCCGGCCTGCTGCCCCAGGAGACGCCGCGAATAACCCGAAAGCAGTTGAGGAAAAAGCCCTGAAGCTGCCGGGTGACTGGGAGGCTGGTGGGGGCTGCCCCGGACGGGCCAGCGGCTGGGTGAGCTCCAGACTGGCCGCAGGCTTTCAGGCCCATGCAGTTCAGGGCCGCAGTGGGGTCGCCCTCTGGTGGGGGCCTCTGGGATTGGCCTCTGGAGACCTGCAGGGGTGTCGCTGTGCCCGCACGTGGGCACCTGCGTTGGAGCCAGGCCGCACGGTGGGTGGTGTGCTCTGGCATTAGGGGCAGACGCCAGGAGCACTGCTGGACCTGATGCGGACAGGGTGGCCCGGCCCACGTGCGCAGGACCGGTGACGACCTGTGACAGAGTGGTTTTCTTTGACCAGAAGAGCCCAAGCGTCTGTTTCCTTGGCAGTGAGCAGTGAGGGTCTCTGACTTCAATTTGAAGGGGGCCGCGCCACAGGCCTGAGGGGTCTCTGTCCGCAGAGAACGAACCATGAGGGCGACCACCCCTCACGCCTTGTGCGCCTTCTGCAAACCTCTCACAGGAGCCAAGTGCAGGCCAGCCAGCTGGCCCCGTACCCGCGGGGACGGGGAGGTGCCGGGGTGGGGGCACCCGTGTGCAGCGGGCCCGGGGCCGGTGACCCTGATGACAGGAGCATGTGGCTGGCGGGGTTCGCCTTCCTGCCGAAGGTGAAGCGCGGTGGGTCGGCTGTCAGCACTGGGGGTGGGGTGCCTGGAGCGAGCCCCCACACCACAGCTCTGCGCCGGCTTTCCCGGGTCCCAGGGGAGCTGGCTAGCGATTGCTGGTGTCCTGCTTCCTCCCTGGAAGGGCACCTGGTTCTGGACGCGGCCATCCCTGCTGCCCTGCGATGTGGGGACACCTGGTGACTTTTCTGTGTCTGAGCCAGACCGTCACAGATCAGGGGTGTCCTTCCAGCTGCAGGGAGAGTGGGGACGAGTGACTGGGCTGACTAAGAGGGCCTCTTGTGGGGTGGGCCTGCCCCTTGGTCGTCTGTGCACACGGGCTCACAGCCGTCCTGCGGGGCCTCCTCCTGCGCCCCCCGCCCTGGGGAGGAGGCTGTCGTAGCCTGTCCTGATGGCCCCATGTCGGGTTGCCCCTGCCTGCCCTCGCCCCCTCCCATCCTCACTGCAGAGACGGCCCCTCGACGAGGTCGCCCTCCTTTCACCTGCTCCCCCACCCTTGGGGCCTGACTCCTGCAGGGCTGTCCCTTAGCTGCCTGGGAACATGGTGGCTGCGGCCGGCTTAGTGCCCTCTAGTCCCACTCTAGGGCAGCACCCTGGCCCAGCAGGCATAGTCCTTTGTCCAGCTCTGGGCGTCGGGGGCAGGGCCTGAGCCTCTGGGGTAGATTATTCTTCCAGGCGTCGTCCAGCCAACAGAGACTGTAGCTCTCTGCTGCCTTAATCAGGACATAGGTGCTGGGGTCTCTGCCAGCAAGAGTGACCGACACCTTCCTGACATCACTGGGGGGCTTATTGCTGGGGTCCAGGAGAACCTTCCAGAATGGGGACGGCCCTGCTCTCTGCCGGCTGTTGGGCCCGTCAGCCACTAGGTGGCAGTGTCGCCCAGAGAGTAACTCAGGTCGTGTGAGACCTGACCTTCAGGCTCCTGGGAGGCTGACCCAGTCAGTTCCTGCAGGGCTGACCGTGTTGGCATGTGGGCGCTGACCTAAGTCACAGATTCTGGTCCGTTGTATCTACTATTTACTACTTGGAGACTAAAAACGAGAATAAACAGCTTGGCTGTGGTCCGTCAAGGCAATGTGGACGGACAGAAAGCTGTGGCCACATATTGACAGTGAATTAAAGGAGGCGCATCCTGGTGGCTCAGCAGATAAGGCCGTCAGACACCTTCCACGTCCATGCCAAGGACCCAGGTTTGAGGACCAGGCTTGGGAGAACAGCCAAGATGGACAAGTAAATTAAATAAGTGCTTCTTCCTCTTCTCTCGTCCTGCCTGCCTGCTCACCTTCATTCCTGCTGCACCTTTCTTTAAAAAATTAAAAAAGGAAATTGATGTCGAAACATCCGTCGGGGGTTGAGGACGGGCATAGGTGAAGGATGGTGAGAGGTGACTCTCAGTATTGGAGAGATGCTGACAGAATAGATGCTCCCGTCAAAGGAGAAAATAATCTTTGAGTGTGAGGGTTGTTAAGTCTGAGTGTGGTCATCTTTTTCTTTTTGAAGGAAAGTGCAGAAGAATGAAGGTGAATCGACAGGCAGGAAGAGAGAGGAGGAAGAAGCGTCTTGTTTACAGTTATTTAACTGTTCATCTTGGCTGAAACTGGTCCTGGGATTGAAACCTGGGACCTTGGGGCGGGGCGGGTGGGGGTGGAGGTGGGGGGTGGCCTTGCCACGGCTCCTCCACCAGGGGGCGCTGTGGCGACCCTCTTGCCGGGAGTTGAGTGACGTGCAGCTGAAACAGAATGCACTTACCATTCAACGCGAAAACACGACAGGGGGCAAAAATGACCACTTTAGTTATATTTTTTAGCCCATAATTTCCTGGTTTTGCACCTAATGCACCAATGTGATTTTTTTCTGATACGTGGGAGCTTTAATTGCACTTATCCCAGGAGAGCTGCCTCTCGCGCCGCATGGCTGCTCGGACGCCAGCCTCGCCCCCATGAAGGGCGCCTTCTCTCTGGGTCTTTCGTGGCTGCGATTGGAAGGGGCCGGCCTGCCCCTGCCAGCTTCCTAGTGAGACCGAGTTGCCCAGCTCGGCCATCCATCTAGGTGCCTCCTGCTGGCTTGGGCCCCGTGGGTGGGCCGTCAGGGAGTTGCCACACTGAAAATAAAGACGAGGAAACCGGGAGAATAAATAGTGCTGCAAACAGATGGAGAGAATATTGATGAAATGGAAAGTAAAGAGATTCCTGGGGCCCAGGGTGAGGCAGTGGAAACCGAAGGGTGGCAAAGGGGCAGCCTCTCCTGGCTCTGGGCGGGCATTCCCCTGGGTGCAGGGAGGCTGGAGGGGTGCAGGGAATTCCTGTGGGGTGCAGGGAGGCTGGAGGGGTGCAGGGAGGGCCGGCGGGCTGCAGGGAGGGCTGG
>RJWH01006837.1:0-48376 GCA_004363575.1 Solenodon paradoxus
CCACCACCACTATCATCACCACCATCACCACCATCATCACCACCATCACCATCATCATCACCACCACCATCATCACCATCATCACCATCATCACCATCACCACCACCATCATCATCACCACCATCACCACCACCACCATCACCACCACCATCACCATCATCACCACCATCACCATCATCACCACCATCATCACCACCATCATCACCATCACCACCATCAGCAGCAGCATTATTATCAGAAAAAACTTGGGTATGGAAAAGAGTCAGGGAAAGCAGCAGCAGTAACATGTTGACTAACTCTGCCCCTGCCAGAAAGTTTTAATGATATTACATTTAATCCTCCCAGCATTCCCATGACATAGTTATCACTAGTGTCCCCATTTCACAGTTGAGGAGCCTGAGGTTCCAGGTGGTTCTTCCTGAGGTGACAGGAGGGAGGCAGAGGTGGACCCTGAGTGTGTCTGCCCGCCTCTTTCTCCTGCACAGGTAACTCATGAACAGCTCTCTGGTTCTACCTGTCGGCCTGATGCGAGCAGAGGCCCGCACAGCGGCCCCGCGGACGCCCACCGCACGCAGTGAGCAGGCGGCGCTGCTGCTGACTCTGCCAGCCCCCTCCAGAGCCCCACGGGTCCCAGGCCGTCTCCTCCAGGACGCCCTCCCCCGCAGCCCCATACCTGAATGGTGTATGTCATAGGCCGCGAACCCCGCCACCAGCGGCAAGCCTCCTGGAGGAAGAAGAGAGCGGTCAGTCAGCCAGGAGCAGGGAGACCGACTCACAGCCCCTCCAGGTTTCTTCAAAAGCCGCACATGGCGTGCTCCGCAGGCCCGCCACAGTCTTCCGCTGAAGTCAGTGTTTTTCCCTCCAGAGCGGCGGCCCGTGTTTCATAAACACAGAAAACCAGACCTCAACCCAACCAGCATGGACGGGGACTTCCTCTGTGCTGTGGGACTTTCAACCGTGTGTCAGCGTGACACCATGGGGCCACATTTCCTCCCGTCTGGGGCCTGCTTCCGAGCCCAGCGGACTGCGCCCCCCTGCAGACCTGTCTCGGGGCGCCTGCCCGGGCCGAGGCCCCAGAGGTGCTGGGCGGCAGAGAGCGGGCGGGGACTCTTCTCCACCCTGTGCCCGGGCAGCCTGAGGACAGCTGTCAGCTCCCTGTCTCCCACAGGGGACAGCAGAGGCTGGTGCCCATCAGTGGGGGTCCTCAGAAGTCATGACAGAGAATGCCTCGTCAACTGCGACCCTCGTGACCCCGTGGGCAGGCCTCAGCGGGCCCACTTTATGGAGAAGTCGGTGGCGCTGGAATGGGGTCTGCAGCTGCTGGCCTCCAGTGCGTGGTCGAGTCCTCTCTGGCCGGCTGCCGCTTCCTTCTGGTCCGCAGCACTCACCACCACGCTCCCCAGGCGCTCGGGAAAAGCGCCGCCTCCGCCACCGGAGGAGCCCGCGTGGGAGGCAGTGTCTGCGGGGCTCAGGTGGCACCTCCAGCTCTGCCCTCATGGTGCACCTCTCTGGCCCACTTACCATCAGTGACGACCACAGTCCACCCCGGACCCCGCTGCCTCCCACTGTCGGCAACCCGCCCGCGGCACCGGGCCCGGCGCCCTCACCTGGCCCCTGCTGCTGCGCCCACCAGTCTGGCAGCAGTGAGTTCCTGCAGGCCTCGGGCGGGGAGGGGCTCCGCTTGACCAAGCCCACATAGTCGTCCACGGGAGGCTGCACGGGGGAGAGGAGGTGCCGGGTCAGCCAGCTCCAGAGTGGGGGCCCGGGCCCTTAGAGACGACGGGCTTGCCCCAAACTGAGACCCGGCTGTCATCTCTCGCTCCAGGACAACAGGCAAGTTTTCCTCGGCATCCTGAACACGCGAGACCGTACATGCACTGGGCGCAGCCACCGATGCTGGCGGCAACCTGCTGGCCTCTGCCGGGTCTCTCCCGAGTGGATGGGCCTCTTTGGCGGAGCAGCCTGACATGAAGCCAGGGGCCAGGTCGCCCGCGGAGGAGACGGGGCAGCAGGAGTGGGACACGGAGCAAGCCGGCTGCGGCCAGTCTCGGCCTGCGCCCTCCTCCCTGTCTCAGAGCTGCCCCTTAGAGGAGGTCGATGCCCAGCTCGGAATCACCTGAGAGCCTGCTTCTCCTGGGACCTGCGCACCCAGCCAGTGACCTCGCTCTCTTGGCCAGATTGGCAGAAAGGCCCTTTGAGGACAACTGGAACCAGTGGGGAGACAAGGTACCCAGAACCTTCTCTGACAAGCTGCCGAAGACCCCCGGGAGCCCACACTGCGTGTGTGGGGGAGCAGACAGCGAGGAGCCGGGGCCCTGCCATCCGCATTCCCCGCCGCCACCCTGCTCTGCGAACTCCACTATGGCCAGGACGTTCGCATGAAGAATTCCTGGAGAGCCGCCGTCTCCAAGGGCTGTTTCAGCTAGGCAGCGCCCACCTCGTGCGAACCCTTTAAAAATGCCCTTAAGTGGCTGAGGACAGAAGACAGGGGCATCTGAAGAGCTAAAATTTGTGTTCAAAAGCCCATGTTTGGCCATGAAGTTTCTGCTTTTCGCCTCTGAATGCTGAGTTTACAGGCAATTCTAAGCAGCGTGGCGCCCTGGCTGCTTCCCGCCCATCAAGGACTGACAGGCGCCTATTAGGAGACGGGCAGCCCCAGTCATGAGTCGGGAGGACAGCGTCTTCGGGACGCCCCCAGGGGCCAGGAGCCTTCCCATTCTGCTCACTGCCTACAGAAGGCCGGGGAACGCCGGCTGTCTTCTACGAGACCGTCCTCCGAAGTTTCAACCGCGGGAAGTTCAGAGCCTGAAGAAGCTTCACTGACGGGGCAGGTCACCAGCCCAGCCCGGGTGGGAGGGGATGGCGGGTGAAGGGCAGGCCTCTGGGGGTGGCGCAGCCCCCCACATCCACGTCTGTGGCACGGAGACCCAGCCCTGGAGGCCTGAGCAGGCCAGGAAGGCGACAACAAAAACATTCCTTCCCGAAAGTGCTCAGCTCCGGTGGTGGGTCCAGAGCCCCAGCTGCTCCACGCACCTCCTTTTTTTCATCCTTTTAAGCCTTTTTCTTTTGAAAAAGCATTAATTTGGTTGTTCCTGCCAAGACGTGAACCCGGGTCCCAGAGATGTATGTGGACTGCGCTTGGCCAGAGGCAGCTGACCGACTGCTCCTCCCCCAGGGCACGCCCCCACTCACCTCCTTGATCAAGTCCTCAATCTCCGAGCGGCTGCACTCCATCTCCGTGACCTCACTCGCACAGCCGGAAGCCCCCACGCCTAGTTTGCCTGTGGGAAACCGGACCAGCCATGACAAAGGGCACAGCCCATCACAGACACCCAGGCGGCCATGTCTGTGCTGTCTTCTGACTTCTGAGTTGAAGAAAAGAAGTCACGAAGTGTCTTCATCGTTTGGGAACAGCCTAGAAAGTGTTTCCCAGGCTTCTGCAGTCATCTGACCCGCAGAACCAAAAGGGAGAAGTTGTGTCTCTGAGCCTGAGCGGCGAGGAGGCATGCAGGCCCTTCTGTCGACACCCCTAACGTGCTCCAGCAGGGTCGCCGGACGCAGGCCCTTCTGTCGACACCCCTAACGTGCTGCAGCAGGGTTGCCGGCCTCCGCGGTTACGGCTGGGCGCGCAGACGCCAGCTCTCCTGGCAAAGCGTGTCTGCAGGTTGGGGGTCTTTTTTTTTTCAGGTTATCGGTGGGAAATCTCATTTCGGCCTTTCCACGTACACACGTGTACCCAGGAAGACACGCGCGTCCACTGGAATCCGCGCCCAGGAGCCGCCTCGAAGCCACGCGCATCTCCACGGCAAGCACTGAGCCACCTCCTGCCTCATCACACCTCTGCCCGCCAGACACGTGCCGTCAAAGTTCACCGTCTGAGATGTGTTATCGCCACTCCTGTTGGCAGGGATCACCATCTCTCTCGGTGGTCCAGGGGGTTGGCCCAGCCTCCCCTCCCCACTGAGTTTCCACGCCATGTTAATAGATTCAAAAATGCACTTAGAAGCTGCTGGGGGATGGGGGGGTGGGGTCCCCAACCTAGCCTGTGAGCCACTGAAGCACAGAGAACGGTGAGTGCTTCGACTCATGCAAATGCAGTGCGCATCTGCCCCAAGGACCTGCTTCCCGTGAGCACCCGGCGCTGCCAGTGACGCTGTGCCTAGGTCACCTGCCCGCTGAGCTCGTTGGCCCCGAGGGCTGGGGGGCAAGAGAAACGTCCCTGCTCCTGCAAATCACAACTGACTGTGTGATAACAAAAAGAATTATCCAAAACTGGGAAATAAGGCGGGAAGATGGCAACTTGGCCTTTCAAAGCCGGCCCCGAGGGTCAGGTAAGAGGTCACCCGAGTCTCCAGGGAAGGTCAGTTTGCTGGGCACACTACTGACTATTGACTTGGGTGCAGACCCAATAAAGTTAGGTGTTCCTTACAGTGAAGTGACAAATGACCAGGAGGGAAGACAGCCACTGCCCGGAGGACAGCTGCCCTCACTGACCCCACAGACTGGCTTCTCCCTTCTCCGCCAAGCAGCCTTCGTCCTCCCGCGGGCCCCTCGCCAAGGAGGGAAACCACTCTGCCCAGCTCACTGTGCATTGGCGAGCGGCGATTTTAACCTTTCCCAAAGGTGCACGCGTTCAGGCCCCTGACTGCGGGGAGACCGCAGATTCGGGATTTCACACAGCCCGTAGTGGCTGCAAGGATTCTCTTGCCTTCAGGCACTGTTGGCTGTACCTCATCTTTAAGGAGCAAATGATGCCAGCCCAGGATCTGAGGGCCACACTGAATGGCTAAGAAGGTCGAGGTGTGAGCAGGTTTCAAACCCGGAACGGTCACCCTTCATCCCATAGGCCAGCGGAGTCACAGAGCCGCGCAGTGTGCCGCCTGGAAAAGGGTGCGGAGGCCAGTTCTGGACTCAGCGGCTCCTGGTGGATTAGTGATGTCTGAGCAGAGTGCAGGACTCAGGGCTGGGGCACGTGTGCTGATCTCACACAGGCCTCCTGGGCTTTTACAGCTGGAGGAGACGCCAGGCCTTATTGCAATCCGGAGTCCCAAAGATGCAGCCCTAACCACATAATATCCAATCTCCCACCTGCCTGAAGCCAACGGGGGGCTCTCATGTGCCACTGTGGGCACTTCATCCCCAGCCCCCATCAGCCATCCCTTCTCTGTCCGCTTGATTCTCCCGCAGCCTCCTCTGTGAGAGGCAAGGAAAGAAAAGGAAGCGCTCGTGCACATCGTGGGAGGGGCCTGGCTCCCGGTCAGCTGAGGCCCCGGAGGCCCACCGCATACCGCATGCCCCTGGTCTGCCAGCTGCAGCCCGTCTCCCTGCCCTTTCACCCACCACGGCACTGCCGTGCACTCTGCTGGAAGCGGCCACTTGGTCAGCAGATGCGGGTGAGGTCAGCGGAAAGCCATCCCCACGTCTGCTCACGCGACGGGGAGGGTGCTTGGCTTAGCTGAAGCCACTTGCCCCAGACCCCGTGGGCGGCAGCTCCCACCTGGGGCCCCAGCTCACGGGCTGGGGACCTGCAGCTAGGCGGCCTTGGGAGGGCTGAGTGCCGAAGAGGGTACTTACATTTCTGCTCTTCCTCGGGGACGATGCGGTAGACTTTATATGGCTCAGAGATGTCCAGCTGGGACCGGTCTGTCACTTCCTCAAAATCTGGGCTCTTGTTCAAAGCACAGCGCAGCCTCGTCTTCCAAGTGGCTGGTTCAGCCTTGTCCCCTTCCTTAAACTTCCCTTTAAACACTGCCCAGGCCTGCAGGAAGACAGGAGCGCGCTGAGCGGCCCCACAAACCCCACACGGCCCCCAGCTCGTCCTCGCCCCCTGAAACCCATGTCCTGCCACCGGCTCTCCTCCGGGAACCCAGAACCCGAGCCCCGGTCAGAACTCTCCCTCCGACAGGTGTGAAAACACCCTGCAGGCAGCACCCCCCGGCCCAGCGGGGTCCAAGTTCGAAGCCGGGCCCAGGGCTGCTGGGCCACACGCACTGGCCTGCCTTTGCCGGAGGGTCAGGAGGAGCTCGGGTCAAGTCTGGCAAAGAGGAAGTGGCCCATGATTTCACGAGAATGTTCAAAACACAGAACAATTTGTTGCTTTTTCTAACCGGCCCCTAGCTAAAATCTAGCATGAAAAGGGAACATTTGCAAAACACACACACACACACACACACACACACACACACACACACACACACACACACACAAACATTGAACACAGTCACCCATTGGCCTGCTCCTTTTAATAGAATTTCTGTTTTGCATTCTGGCATTTCTTCCAGCCACCTCGGTGACCTCCACCACCCCCAGCCTGTTTAAAATGCAATGAGATGTGTTTCCTTCCCGTTGGTTTTTCACAGCCCTGTTCTCTGATCTTAGACTCCAAACTAGGACCAGAAATGCAAAGCTGGGGGCATTGTCAAAAGGCAGAACGAGGCGGGACTTTTTACAAAATGAAACACGTGACCAGCATGGCTTGAAGAGTCTAAAATCGGGACCATCAGTAAGGATCAGGAACGTCACCTGGGCGGTAATGACTATCAGGCGAAATGCTCTTCAGTGCTGGAACAAACCCAACGCATCTTCCAGCCTGCAGTCGCACAAGCTCTCAGGAAGGCTCGGCCCCCATTCAGGAAAACGTCACTCCAGAGGCGACTCCCAGGGGATGAGGCTGGGACTGAATGCCAGCTGTCACGACTCCCAGCCCCCCAGGCTTCCACTCTTGCAAGCATGTCGGGGCCTAACGCACAGACAGACCCCAGAGGCTGTGCAGAGGCAGGTGTCTGGGCCCCGCCGCGAGGTTGTCTTCCAACGGGAGCGGGCCAGGCCTCGAACCTGCAGGCCGTGACCAACCAGGGGCTGGAGCTCACGCTTGCAGAGCCCCCGCAGGGCTCCACTCACCGCAGCTCTGGCTTGTCCCCCTCATATGAGACCGGTCCCTTGACACCACACACGTTCCGGCTGCCGCCGGTGCCCTGGGGCAGACTCTGCCTCTGTCCCAGGCAGGGACTAGAAGGCCTTCCTATTCACAGCACAATCACGAGCGGTCACTTCCTCAGGACGCAGGCACAACACCTCCCTTTGGAAACAGTTTTTAAAGGAAAAGGGCTGCCATCCTCTGCCACCACGTAGGCACACACAAGCTGCACCACGCGTGGGTTTACTTTTCCCAAAGAAATGAAAACGCCATCATCACCACATTAAACAGTCATTTCTAATTTTTCTTTAAAAAAATCAGTGTCTCCGGGCAGGAGTGGCTGGCACCTGAGGTGGCGGTCCTCTGTGTGACAAATGTCTAAGGCACCCCTGGGCTCTACCTACTGGCTGCTACTAGGCCTCCAGCCTGTCACAGTGACCAAAAAAATGTGCCCAGACATGACCACCGTCCCCCAGGAGGTGAAACTCACTCTCTCTCTCTGTCTCTCTGTCTCTCTCTCACATACACACACACACCTGCAGCGGAGAACCCGGCTGGTCAGCCCACAGGACAAGCGTGGGTCTGGGCAGTGTAGGGCCAGCTGGAGCCCCTGCCTCACTCGGGCTCACACTCACCCCAGGAAGGGCACCCGTGTGACAAGCAGGCCCGGGTCAGGCACCCTGCCACAAACCTGGGACGTGGCCCTCTGGGGTCTCTCTGGCCAGCTCAGCAAAATCCCTGTCAAAGCCCTTATAGGGTAACACTCGCTGGGACCGAGTGACAACAGCACCCCGGCTGCTCCGTCCCCACCGGAGCCCCGTCCCCCGTCTCTGCGACCGTGGACTAGTCCTGATCTAACACTGAGTCTCGACTCGCGGGCTAGTCCTTCTCCCTGGAGACCTGAGCCTGAAGGAGCTGTGCTACCGAGCTGCCGTGACAGGGCCAGAGTCTGACTCTCATGGGCCACATCTGCCCCTCGACTTATGGAAAGGAGGTGCGACACTCTTCTAGAAAATAAAGGTGAGCTGACGTCAGGTCTCGTGACACTCAGGGACCAGACGACACAGAGTGCGCTGGACGCCTCCTCGCTCGGACCCCCGGGCTTCACCGTGAGGCTGAGCTCCCTGCGGACGACAAAGGACTCGCTGCTGATAGTGGCCTTTACGTCCACTCAGGAGACAGGGAAGCAGACTCAGAACCGTTTTCTTCCCTGCTAAATGTTTTAAAGGCTTTCTGAGAATGTGTGACAGCGGAGGCTCTCCATCAGCCAGGAATGCCTCCGAAGGCTCGCAGCCACGCCGGGCACTGACTTTCCCGAGCAGAGCTCCGCCCGCCCCGCAGCCACGGCCCGACTTCGGCACGACAGGCCTTGTCCCCTGGCTCGCTCGCTCGCGCCGTCGGGCTGCCGTCGCCCTCCCAGTGGCCTCCCGCTCTGCCCTCCCGCCGCTCCTGCCGAGATTGTGGGCTCACTTCAAATTGCCACACTGCATGACCGTGTCATCAACGGAAACTCTGGGAATCTTGCAATTCTTCTCAAGGCTGTTGAAACGCCATAGACGTTGCATAAGATGTATAAATCTGGGGCTCGATTTCAGCAGCCCCAGACCTAGGCTAAAACGGGAGCAGCGTGAAGGGAGAGGTCTGGCGTCTCAGCCAGCTGGACACCTGCCAGTGTCCTGTAGCACCCTGGCCGGGCCCCTCTCCTCTCCCTGCAGCTGTCCCTCAGCACCCACGCCTCTGCTTGAATCTGTGCGTCCTGGCCACGGCCAGCTCCCAGCTGCTCTCCGCGAGGAGAGGTCCCCGGGGGACCTCTGGGAGCCAGAGGCACTTTGGGCATCCCAGGAATGGGGAGCTGCTACCGGCATCTACTGGCTCCCACCTGCTCCTACTTTCTGCGGAGAGGGCCCTCAGTGACCCCAATTTCCAAAGAGGCCAGAAGCCCCGGGGGACAGATTTCAGAGTCACTGAAACGGTGCTGTGTAGCCACCTTTGTCCTTTTGTGTCAGAAGACAGTCGTCCCTGGCTCAGAGGCCCATGCTGACCGGGTCCCACAGCCTCCACCTGCCAGGGTTTGGGCGGACGGGTCGCAGCTGGGCTGCCTGGCGGGACTCACACCAGCCAGAGCTGCTTGGAGAAGTCGCCTTTCCTCCCAGCTCAAGAATAGCACAGGCGGATGAGCGAGGAAAACAAAAGAAACATGTGGGCCAGGCCTGGCTCAGAGCAAACCCTGTTCGCTGGGCCGGGGATGCAAATGGTGAAAGAAAATAGAAAGTCTCTCCACGCCTGGACGCCTCCCCTATCAGGGCCCAACTATTCTTAGCTCCCTGGGCTCAGGGCCCCACATGACCCAGCGCAGAAGTCAGGCCAGATGGCCTCTCCCGCCTCACAGCGCGTCTGCGTGGCCAAGCGCGCGTCACAGCGCTGGAAGAAGGAAGGCTTGAACCCTTCCCAGAACTTGAGACACATGGACAGGAGTAGAGGTCTGGTCTCAAGGCCCCACGAGGTCTGCGCTCCTGTGTGCTAGTCCACACGTGAAAGGGACGGTTGTCCCAGTCAAGAGCGTGGCTTCGGCTTCCTCGTCAGAGACGCGGCTGCGCTAGTCCGCTGACCTCGTGTGAGCAAAGCATCCAGACGTGAAAGCGCCTCAGAGACATGTGAGGCCCGCTCAGCACTGGCTGGCATGTACGTTTGACTTTGAAAGGAAAGGTGCAGGCAGGAATCAAGGTGAGCAGGCAGGCAGGCAGGCAGGCAGAGAAAAGGGGAAGGTTTATTTTTCATTTAGTTGTTCGCACTGGTTATTTCTCCTCCGGACCCAGGGGGTGTGGCCTATGTTCCTTCGGAGGCGACTGGTCCAACCGCTGCTCCACCAGGAGACACTGACATTTACTTTTTTTAACCCTCACAGGAAGCAGAAGGCAACACTCAGCACCGGCCCACGAGGGAGGCTGGGGAGTGACATGGCCTCGCGAGGGAGGCCGTCTCACCTTGAAGATGGAGGCGTCCACCTCCTGGTTGTAATCTTGTTTGCCGGCGTGTTTCCAAGGGATCCGGAACATGCTCTTCCCGTCGCTTTCCCAGATCAGCCCCGGGTACATGTTGCTGTCGATTTGCTCGATGAGCCACTGCCGAAGCCGCCGGCCGCCGTTGCGCTCACACATCCCTGCGGAGGGCACACGTCATCGGAGATATTTAAGAGACTGTCCTGCCTCACGGCTCCCCGGCCACTGCGCTGCTAAGAGGGACACCAGGGGCTCTCAGCAACGAAGCTGCCAGCCTTGGGGAGCCTGGGCTCTGCTGAGCGGGGACGATGCCGTCTCGGGGTTCAAACCCCCATGACACCCGAGGGGCCCTGGGAAAGCGGCGGCGGCAGACAGGCTGGCTGTAGCCCCCGGGTTCTGCCGGGCGCCTTCCAGCGTCCCCCGTCGCCAGGCAGACACAGCCACACGCACAGCACCGACCTGCCACCTGAGCACGAGATGGGGACTCGCCGTGGCCTGTCAGGGTCCCTTCCATAAGGAGCCATCCCGCTAGGACCCAAGCCCATGACCTGACGGCAGGTGGGACCATGTTCATGAGGGACCTTGACATGCGTGCCGGGTTCTAGAACAAGAGTTTAGCAATGAGACTGAGCAGGGGTCTCGTCAGAGTCCCAGTGTCTCTCTGTAAGGTGACCGTGGGGCATCATGTACCTGGTGTCAGCCACCCTGGGGACTCTACGTGGCAGCCCTGCGGTGAGAGCCTGCACAATGCACATGAGGCCCAGGCACAGTGACGGGCCCGAGGAGGCTGCCGCTGCCGCTGCTCTGTCCCAGCTTTCTTCCAGGGGCCTCTCCTGGAAGGACATCCTTGCCAGCCAGACAACCTTCCCGACAGCGCACAGCGAGAAGGAGCTCGCCATGCTGACTGACGACCAGCGTTTACAAGAACAGAGGAAATCCCCGGGACAGTTGGACAAATGCCCACCCCGCCACCACAAAAGGCATTTCTATTCTTCCGATGAAAATGTGAGCTCTTCGGGCAAGCAAGCGTGAAGCAGACACTTGTCCCTGAGGATCTGGCCACATCACATCCAGAGCCGGGCTGGCCCACGAAACAAGAAGTGCGGGATTTGGAAAGCCCAGTGACTACAGATGACAGTGGGGGCCGGAGACGGGGGCCAGGTCCCGGGGGAGGGAGGCGACGTCCCATGAGCTCTTTCTGTGACTCTGTCAGCGGTCACCCCAGCTCCCCACGTGTGGGTTTAAAGGATGGTGAAGTATGTGAAATAGCAATTAGACTTCAATTTGAAAATGACAGATGCCGGCCAAGAGTTTCCTTGACCGAGACCTTGGGGAGTCTCCTGAACTCCTCTGAGTCTCTCTCCCTTGTGAAGTGAATGGATCTCGAGTCCCCCGAATTCTGAAATAGTCCCTTAAGTTCATAACTAAGAAGGGACAGATTTGGGAAGGACGCCTAGTGAGAGACCTGACCACCCAGAAAATAACATGGCGTGGTGCAGACTCCCACAGACCTTTCCTGGAGGAAGGGCAGGAGGACTTCCTGGCTTCAGGCATGAGTGGTGGGAGGAGGGCGACAAGAAGGCGACAGGAAGGCCGGTGCCTGCGACTGTCAGCCCTGGGAGGTGTCCCTGCTCCCTAGCACCTAGCTCACCCCTGGGTACCATATATAAACTTCAGGGTCCAGGGGCCTCCTGAAACGAAAGCACGTTTCTTTCTTGCGTGGGCAATTTTCTAGAAAGCAGGTCCACGAGTTCCTTCTCAACGGGGTTTCTGATGGACACATAATCCCCAGATTGCTAAGAACAAGCAACTTGTTGACTGATTTATAAGAAAAAGAAGAGAGAAAAAAGAAAGTAAGAGAGATGTCACTGAGAGGAAGGGTGAGTCACGGCATGTGACAGCTGCAGCAACTTCAGAAGTCGTCCTCTCCAGCCCTCTCCGCGCAAAAGAGGAAAAACGGAGACCAGAGAGGCAGTCCAACCCCAGACACCCCGCAGGATCCCGTTTCCTCACTGTGGAGAGCGGCCGTGGTCACGACTCCCGCACAGCCTCGCCTGAGCTCACTGAAATCCCCTCCGACAGTCTGAGCGGCTGTCACGGCGTGAGGCTCCCCCACCCCAAGATTTATTGCACCCTAACAAATTAATTGCACCAAATGCCCAGCCAGGGAGCAATTTATAAGCCCGGTCACATGTTTATAACTTCCTCTTCCTTGATTTTTAGGTAATAAATCTCTCCGTGGGCCAAGTCCTATCTAGAACTGATCTGCACCCTATAAACGTGGGGGAGGGTCAGATGTGCCTGCAGAAGGTGATAAGAGATGGCCCTGGGCCACTCAGTCGGTTGCCGGTTGTCTCAGAGGAGCAGAGCGGCCGGACCCTTCTCCCCAGAGTCCCCCGGACCGCGGAACCTCGGCTCTGGCCAACACAACCTTCCATCACCATGAGATCAAAAATCACAGTCCTGGCTCCCTCCTGCTCCACTGACCAACTCACTCCCACTGCTTCCTAAGGAGATTCCTGCCGCGACCCAAAGGACGGACTCAGAATGGTCACGGAAGAAGCGGCCACTAACCTTGTTATTTTTTGAAGTGAAGTCATACGCGGAGGGAGGGAGGTTTAAATCTCTGGTGTCCATTCAGAGAGCCCTTCCCGGCTCTGGGTAAGCACTTACCTCACCTTAGAAAGCCCCCATTTGCCTGAGCCCCTTTTTACTCCCAAATGCCCTTGCTGGCATGACCCAGGCACACCGCCCCACAGGCACCTCTGGACTGAGAGAAGCAAAGGACCCCAACACACTCAGAAACCCTACCCATCAGTAACCAGAACCAAAAACCCAGCCTGGCCCCAAGGCGCTGGTGACCCTGCCAGCCAGCACAGCCCTGGGGTCGCTGGCCCCACGGACAAACGAGCTTACATAGCTGCTCATCCACGCGCCACTCCCAAGTTGCCCCGGCAAACCAGATTCTAAGAAAAATGAGGGTTTGAGGATTGCTTTTTTTTTTTTTTTTTTTTAGCATCAGCCGATGTTGGGAACACAGGCTCCAATCTCGCCTTCATGGGTTTGGGGTGGGGAGAAAACGGAGAGCACACGGGACGGGACGGGACCGGACGGGACGGGACGGGACGGGACGGGACGGGACGGGACCCGCTGCGTGTGCGCCCCGCGCCCCGCACCTACCTGCCGCGCTCCTGCCCGCGTTCCCACGCCCCGAGCGGCGGCCGCCCGCGCTTTTAAGGGAGGGGACGGGCCCTGCGCGTCGAGCGACGGCCGCGCCACCCAATGGGTGCCACCGAGGGCCTCCCGCTCCGCCCAATGGGAGCCGCCCGCCCGGCCCGCCTTCTTCGAAGCGCTGGGCTTTCCGAGAAATCGCATCGCTGCCGCGGCGGCCGGACGGTCCGGGCCGCGAGCCCCTCCCCGTGCCGGGGGTCCGGGGGCGGCGCGGGCGGGGGGTGCCCGCGGGATTCCCAGGACGTGGGGCGGCGACGCGGGGGCGCGGGGCGGGCTCGGGCGCGGGGCGCGGGCGGCTGGCAGGGGGCAGCGGGCAGGGGGCAGCGGCGGGGCGCTGGTCGGAGGCCCGGCCCCAGACCACCCGCCGCCGCCTCCAGGCTGTGGCCCAGGCTCCTGGGGCAGCTGGGCGCTGTCCCCACCCACCACGTCCCTGGCGATCGGTGCTGAGAGTGGCTCTGGGAGAGGACCCGTTTCTGCCTGGAAGTGGCCGGGAGGAAACTGCAGCTAAAATCTGCCTGAAACCGCTGTCCGCTGGGGACCAGAAATAAAACAGGCATGTGTGGCCTGGCGGCACCAGCATGTTCGCAGGGGACTCGCCTCATTCTTCCCCCGGAAAACCTGGCCTGTGCTAAGGAAGGCTGTGCTTCCTGTCGTGTCGGCAGCATGCGAATGCGGGTGGACTGCAAACAGCTCCCACCCAGGAGCCAGCAACCCGCGGGAAAGGAAGAGCCGTGTTTCCCTGTGCCCTCCTGGGAGGACCTCAGTCGGGAGCCGTGCGGATGGGTAATCAGACACCAGCCGCTGGGTTTGCGTTTCTTTCGTCAGGCTTCTCCAGGACTTGGGAAAAATGAGATCGAAGCCTCAGTCTCATTGGCCCCCCACAAATGAATGTTTAAATCAAGGGCCCCAAAACATAACATGTCAGCTTGACTATGGTCCTCTCTTCATTGACACACATTTCACCGTATGTGAAACCCATGTGGAAGCTGGAACTCTCTGGGTAGAATTTCCTAACCCTGTGATTACTGGGAAGTCGTAGAATCAAATCAAATGAGTTTTCCTCGTCGACAAATTATCTCCAGCAAGAACTGCTTTTGTAAAGCACATTGTTCAAGAGCATGGAACGTCAGCATGTTTTCCTGTGTGTTATGATGAGGAGTGAGCTTTTCAGACCTGAGTGCCTAGGCCCCAGGGATTATTTACAGTCCTCACTTCTCACGAAGCAGCCCTGGGTGCATCCCCAGCCTAGAAATCCAGTTTTGCAGCATGGTCGTGCTTCACGCCTAGGAACGCTCTTTCACCTGGTCTGTTTCCTTCTCTTTTTATAACGAGTATCTAGTGAGAAGCCACTACATCCTAAATAGAAGGCCGCAGCCAGGGGGTCCCCCGGGCTGTGTCTGTGTGATCAGCCGAGCTCCCAGCTACCAGTCTCCCAACCCTGGTTCATTTTGCCCCGGTGTCTGCAGCGGCCAGCTGGCTCTCTTGCCTGTTTACTCTACTCTTCGCTCCTCTAGCGTAAGCCTTTCTATCCAGGATGGCCCTGTGACTGCCTAGCAGGTCCGCATGCCCAGTGGGCATCTAAAGGCCCTGCTCTGCTAACCTCTCCGCTCACCGTTATCCCGGACCCCTCTGTCAGCACAGCGCCGACAGCCTCTTCCCTCTGCGTCAGGCTGCAGTCCAACACCGCACTCCCCGACTCGGGACCTGTGTGACCTTCAGCAGGTGACCAAACATCCTAAGCCTCAGGTCCCTCTTGGGTACAAGGCGGTGATGAAAGCATCTTGTGAAATCACCAGTGTCCAATGTTTGAGCGACAGAAAGGACGATCCCATGCAACTCACGAATCGTCCCTGCCGCTAGGATGCACAGGGCAAAGGGGCTCGAGTGTGTGGGGGGAGCGTCTGGGTAAGAGGATTGGTTTGGTGCCGAGAAGTCTCAGGAGAGAGCTTTCCCTTTCAAGTCCCCATCTCTCACGTCTTCACACATAACAGGCCCAAGCTTAGCTCTGAAATGTGTACCAGTCGCCAGGTCTCCCCAGAGTCACCTGTGGGGGCTCTGGTCCCGCCATGGAGCCTCCAGGGCGGAGGTGCTGGGGCAGCCCCCAGAGCGTGTCGCCGTGCTGGGAGTAAGTAGCCTTAATTCTTCTCTTCACCTTAAAAACAAACCCTGCAAACCTCTCCTCCCTACGACTGCTCTAATAACTTACCAAAAGCAGGCGTGCTCTGGAGGCCTAGTGGGTCAGGCCACTGGACACTGCCCACGTGCACCCCAAGGACCCGGGTTTGCGTCCCGGGGCTGGAGGGGAGCCACCAAGATGGACGACTAAAGAAAATAATGCTCTTCCTCCTCTGCCTGCCTGCCTGCCAACTCCCTTCATTCTTGCTGAACAATTCCTTTCAAAAAAATCATCAAAAACGTAATGGTACAAACCCACACCAATGCAGTGTCGCTCTGTCCCGACGGGGCCACCAGGCTGCAGCCGGCGCTGTGCTGTTTGTGGCCCGTGGCCCGTCCCCATCCTTCAGGCAGTATGGCAGCTATGGCCTTCTCCTCTGCCTCCAGCGGTGAGTGAATATCAAGGCACCTCAACGTCATACGCCTAAATCCTCACCCCCAAGCTGGCGGTATTAGGAGACGGGGTCTTTGCGGGTAAGGAGAGCCTGTGCATGGGACCCATGCCCTTATAAGGAGGCCCCAGCGCGCTCCCGGCGCCGCCGCCTGTGAGGACAGGCAAGAAGGTGACCATCTAGAAGGTGGGTTCTCACCGGACACCACGTCCATTGGCACCTTGATCTGGTACCGTCCAGCCTCCAGAACAGGAAGAAATCAATGCATGTTTTTGATAAGCCACCTGGTCCTTTTATTTTGCTGCAGAATCCAGAGGAAGTCATCCCTGGACTGACCTGCCATGAGCCCCCGTGTTCTCTTGTCGTTAACGAGGGAGGCCGGTGGCGTTTTCTCCTGCTGTTGGAGTGGAAGTCTGGTTATTACAGAGGGGCCTCCACACGCCTGCGTGGAGGGCGCGGGGAGCCCCCGCAGGTGGAGGCAGAGTCAGGAAGGGGCCTCTCTCCCTGCTGGCCCTTCCCAGCGACCTCCCCACCTGGGAGCAGCTGCCCTTCAGTCACAAGGCAGCTACTTAATCAGATACTAAAGTTCTCAGTCGTCCCTGCTCTCTGGGCCGCACAGCTCTGTCCTGCCTACTCCAGCTAGCAGCAGCATGGCCCCCGCGCCCCGCATGGTTCCTTCTTCCTAAATTGCATTCGTGCCGTCGGGCGGAACTCTGGGTATAGGAAACCTGCATTAAAATCGGATCTGATTGCGCGTTTCCACAAGAGACAACTATGTGACTGCCACATGGGCTTGCTCCTTCCATGTGTCATGTTCGCGCCGGATTGTATTTTCTGCTCAATTTCACATCAGCACAATGACACGATTGTCCTCCTCAAGAATGACCTCGCCCCACCAGAAAAATGCTCATCCACGACAGGAGCTGGTCCTCAGGCAGCGAGGGTGACAGGCTGGTGAGAGAAACTGGATGGGGAGGGTGGAGAGCCAGCCGTCAGCCTCAGGAGAGAAAGAAAGACAAGATCACCCCGTGCCCCAGGCTCAGGGCAGGGACACTGGACCGGCCAACTGGGACATTTGCCAAGAAAGACTCTGACAGTCATGAACACACTGAGGCAGGAAGGTAAGATCTCTCCCACGGGACAGAGAAAGCCCTGAGCATAAAACAAAGGTGATACTGGACTTCACTCTGCCCTGAGCGTGTGTTCATTCAGGGGCAGTGCTGAGAGTGTGAAGGCAAGACGGGTGGGACAAGTGCGCATGCAGGCTTGCAAGTCAAGACTTAAATCCAGAGCTTAAAACGGATCCGAAGAATCCATAAGAAAAAGCCAGCTTCCACCCCCAGTTCTCAAGCAGAGGCAGTTGTCAGCTTGGCTCCTCTTTGCTGCCAGATAGCACCGGCCCTTCTAAGTCAGAAACGCAGCGGGGACGACGGCTGTGACAGAAATGCCCTTTGCTCAGTAATATGGCAGCTGTCCCAATATTTAATTACCCACTTGGTCGTTGCGGAAAGATCCTCAGTGGCCATTGGTGGCTGGTCCTGTCATAGTTATGTGCTTCTATCTCTAGAGCTATCTTTATATCCTGGTTGTAAAATCCTTGAGCCTGGGCAAGTGCTCTTTAGAGTAACATGACTTAATTGCACAGAGCTGTTGGGTTTCCAAAGATTATTCACCTCGTGTGGGTGCAAAGCAAGTGGGCCATTCACTGGGTGCCTCTTCACAGTTGAAAGGAAGTCTGCCTAACATGGACCTGTCCTGCAGCTCAGGAAAGCCACGGACCTGGGTTCAGGTCCCAGGGCTGGGGATGGAAAAGAAACTCACAAATGTAAGTTGCACATGGTGGCTCTGGCGCTAAGCTGGCAGCTGGGGTGTAGACCAGGTAAAGCCCAGGACCTGGGTGTGTGACACAGGGCCCTGGGGAACAACCGAAATAAACAAGTAAATGAAAGTGCCTTGTCCTCTCCCATCCTTCCTCCCTTTACAAAGTCATGGTCATGCCCTGGCTTCTACACATATCTAGCAATACACATCATGACATTTGAAGGAAAAGAAAAGATTCAACAACCACCACCCTAGCCAAGTGGCCGAAAGGCACATGAAAAGTCATCAGAATCATTACTCAGGACACAACCAGCAGAATGGTTAAAGTCAGAAGACGAACGAGACCAAGCGCCAGGGAGGACGTGGCATCGTCAGCGCTGCCGCCAGAGCGCAGGCAGTGCCGGCTGCCTGTCTGGAGGCCTCTGTCCAGCGGCGCAGGCACTTCAAGTTACACCGGCCTGGTGCGGAGCCTCCCCGGAATCCTCCCACGAGACAGGGGCATGAAGCCCGCTTCAGGGCACACCAGTGCTCACACTGTGTCCTCGCCCCCGCCATGGGACTGGACGCAGCCCAGATGGCAAACAGCAGAGAGCAGGCCACTGTCTGCACCACAAGACCTGAGGACGGTCAGGAGAGCCAGCCGTCGCCCACAGGCTGAGCCCAGGAAGCCCCTCAGCTGGACAACGGGGGCCTGTGGTGTCCCCGAAGACAGATTCGGGAGCAGGCCCGAGTGCTCGAGTGGGCACAGACACGACTCCTGCTGGGGCGGGCGCTGAGCAGACTCCGCCGGCCTGGACTGTCCTGCATCTTGGCAGATGTGCACACATTGTGGAAAATCCATCACGCTCACGTGTCAGGTTTGTGAAATAAAAATGAATCCGACGGCAGGCGACGCAAAGACATTGGCCACAACGAAGACCCCAAAGATGCCTTCCCCGGGCTGGACCCCAGATTGCATGCCAGACCTGGGCCTTAGGTGCTGCAGAGCGCGAGTCCCCTGGGAAAGCAAAGAGCGCTGTGAGCTGGCGGTTTAACTGGCAGGTAGGGGAGTGGTTCCTTCATCAGTTTCTCAGCCCGGAAGGGGGAGCGTCCGCTGGACACTCAGCACACAGGCATGGGCGCTCTGGGACACATTTTCCTGTCAGAGGCTGGCTTCCAGCCAGAGTGGGACTTCTTGGAGGTGGGGCGTGGGGCGGGCTCACTCGTGAACTTTTGGGGAGAAACATGCAGAAGCTGGGTAAGACAGGGTTGCCCGGAGCACGTGAACTTTAACCGCATCTGCTTGGCGGTAGTTTCTCTTTTATGGAATCAATTGTTCTGTTTGTTCAGGGTGGATTGAGATGATAAGTTACTAGTCACTAATATTACCCCCAATCTACTTCTTTACTCTTGAAGGGTACATAACTCTCTGGGATTTCTGTTTGCTTATCCCCTAAAATGTGCCATGTTGCTGGGCTTGTTTGAAAGGAAAGGTGCCGGCGGGAATGAAGGTGAGCAGACAGGCAGGCAGAAAGAGAGAGGAGGAAGAAGGATCTTATTTCATTTTCTTTTATTTAGTTGTTCACATTGGATGTGTCTCCAGGGCCCGGAGTGGGAAGCGGAGCCGGGTCCTGGGGATGTACGTGGACTGAGCAACTTCAGAGGCAACAGACCCAACCACTGCTCCACCAGGGCCTGTCAGAAATCCATTACTCTTAATATAGGGTTCATTCATGTATTGGCTATTTATTACCTTCCGGCCCTGTGCTGTGTGTCTGATTCATCAGCACTCTCCAAGGAGCGTCAGAAATTTTATTCACTATTACTAATTGGAGAGCTTGAAAACAATGCTTAAAAAAAGATCGTTGTGAAGTAAAAGATGCAAATGATGCATGAAAAATACTGACAACCCAACACTCCTATTCCTAGGAGACACTGGGATGCAACGATAAATCTGATCTGTCTCACAGAGTATTTTTAGGTTTTCATATGCCCACGGAACACAGAGCACTGGTCAAAGATCTGGGGTCCCAGGAGGGACCCCCAGGCTCATATCCGGTGCATCTGGGTGCTGGGCCACCCTCTCTGCGCAGCAGCAACGCCAGTGGCCCCCAGCAGGGTCCCGCTTCATCTCCGAGGCGCCTCTGCCGGTGAGCCCGCCTGTGCTCAGCAGGTGCCAGGCTGGAGCAAAGTCAGCATGGAAGGAATTGTCCCCTCTCTGCAGGATGGCAGCTGGAGGCTCCTGAGAGCCCTCGCAGAGAGGCGACAGCCCTCTTTCCCAGAAGGCTTTGCAGACAGCTGTGTCTGCGTGGGGGACCGCGGCAGCTGTGTTGACAGGCAGCAAGTGCTGCTGGGGTCTCCTTGGGCCGCTGACCCATGAGCTGCCCGCGAGGGATCTTTCTAAGAAGGCGGGTGGTGCCAGCGAGGCGAGGGTCCCCTCGCGGAAAACAAGAAAGGAGAGTGCTCCTCCGTCACCTGGGAGGTGCGCTCCTTAACCGGGGACATCCACACCGCTCCACGTTTGAGCTCCATGGTCCCATTCAACTTCAAGGTCACCTAAGTGTCTTCAGGGCCACTTCCAGAGCTCTGCCGCCGTGTGTCTCGCTCGTCCGCATGCTGGCTGTGGGGTGCCCACCACCTAAAAGAGATGGGCAGGAGGAGGGACGTAGGCTGTCTGGCTCTCAAGGCCACGGCGTGGAGCCAGACGGGGTGAGCATCACATCGCAGAAGCCACACAGCCACCCAGGGTCAGCTCCCCCGCGGTCATGTGCGCAGCCGGCCACAGCGACTCCAGTCTGCAGTTTGCAGTCTCTTTGCAAAGCACATGCTCCAGATCTTCCCATTTGGTTCCAGAAACGACCCTGTAGGCAGGACAGGAGCGACTGTCCCCATTGGGGGGCAGTCTCTCAGTGGGGAAACCGAGGCTCCGGAGGCTGAGGCTTCTCAGCTCCAAACCCAGGGCCCCTTCCACTCCCCCTAGTGCTTTGCTCGGGGCGGGAGGGTGGCATGGTTCTCACCCCTATTTCCTCTTGTGGGAAATCAAAGGTCGAGCAAGTTAGGTGGCCCAGTTTCTTCCTAACCTGAAACCTCTTTTGTCCGTGAAGAACTGGGCTGCGAGCTACACAGCTAGTCAGCCGGAACTTGCTAGGGGCGGGCCTGGGAGAAGTCACAAATGGCTGACATTTCTTTAGAAGTTAGTCATTTCCTTCCTGACACCCTTCTCCTGGTTTGGAACCCTTGGTCGCTGCCTGTCACCCACTCATGCAAATAAACGCATCCCTCTGGGCGGTCGCGACAGGCACGGGTGCCAGCACCTGCGGGGCTCTGCTCCTGGGCCGCGCGGGCTCGCGCCTGTCCCTGCATCGGAGCCCCTGCGCGCACCATTCCTCTCCTGCGGCCTCCGGTTCTTGGCTTGCGCTCTGAGGGCCCGGGATCCGTTCTTGGTAGAATCGTCTCCAGGGACCGGTGTCAGGTGGGAGCTGGTGGCTCACCCCGGGGTGGGCGGTTCTGGGGAGATCGCGCTGAACCGCACCGAGGAGGTGTGGGCACCCCGCAAGCGCTGGTGTCAGCGCTTCTCCCAGAACCCAGTCTGATGCTTTTCCCTGCTTTGTTGCCTGGATCATATTATTTACTGTTTCTTGTTTTTATTTTAAGAGAGGAGGAAGCTTTTTTCCAGGAAAAAAAAAAAAGAGGAAAAGTTTTGTTTATTCATGGTTTTTATTTTTTAAGGAAAAGTGCAGCAAGGATGAAGACAAGCAGAGGCAGGAAGAAAGGAGGAAGGAGCTCTTCACTTTATTTCGTCCTTCACCTGGGTCTTGCCCTGCCCGGGGGGCAGCCCGCGTCTTTGGCGTCTCCAAGGACTTCCCACCACGGCCTTCTTCGCTAGGCCACCAGGGGGCGCCATCCCGGTTGCTTCCCGGCTCCTGGGGCTCAAACCCCGGCCTCGGGCTTCACGTGGTCCAGGGCCCAGCCGCCAACTTACTGCCTGAGCCACCAGGGCGCGCTCCGTTTCTCTTTCCTTGTGTTGTAAGAAAACACATTTCTTGGAACGAGGGCCCTTTTAAGCTTATATGTTGAAGCCTAAGCTCAATGCGATGGTTTCAGGAGGCGGGACAGCGTGGGTGACAGTCGCAGGGCAGAGTCTCGGGAGGGCATCAGTCGGCCTCTAAGCGCCGCGGCCCTTCCACCCGGGGGCGCAGCGAGAAGTCACCGCCCGTGAGCAGAGAGCACCCCGCTGCTGCACTGCAGACGTGTGCCGTGACTCGCCGTGTCCACGGTGACACAGGACGGCCTCCTCGGGAAGAGCCAGGACAGCGGTGAAGGACGGCGGCGACCCGCGGGCATCCCAGCTTGTCACGAGTCTGCAGGGCTGAGCGACGGTGACGGCCACACAGGTCCGAGACTGCACTGATGGAAGGACAGGGCCAGCCCAGAACTGGCCTGGCCTGGCGAGAGTCTGAGGGAGGCAGCGGAGGGCAGCGCGGGGAGGGCGGGCTGTGAAGAAGGGACAGGACGGTGACTGTCCTGGAAAATAAAGGAAAACTCGGCCCCTGGTATACAACAAACACAGCAGGATTCAGGTGGCTCAAAGGTCTCGTCACGGCAGCTGTGAATACCCTCGGAGGAAAATATAGGGAACTAACTTTCCAACCTCAGAATAGGGGAGGATTTTTTAGACAAAAAAAAAAAAAAAAAAAAAAAAAAAAAAAAAAAAAAAAAAAAAAAAAAAAAAAAAAAAAAAAAAAAAAAAAAAAAAAAAAAAAAAAAAAAAAAAAAAAAAAAAAAAAAAAAAAAAGAAAAGAAAAGAAAAGGTAGACAAGACCACAGCCTAGGAGGTATTTTCAACAAGTTAGACGCTGTACTCCAGCAAGGCCAAGAGTTCCTACGAGACAGCAAAGAAGTAGACAAAGAAGGAAAATAAAAATATGCACAAGACAGACAGACGATAGAGCCATCTGACCCAGCAACCCCTCTCCTGGGTGTGCGCCCGGGTGAAATGAAAACAGCCTCTTCCGCAGAGACCCGTGCCCGTGGCGCGGCAGCGTCCCCAGGGCAGCCACAGACGGAGCCCGCGACAGCCTGGGCACAAGGGGCACGTGGGGCCGTGCGCCACGGAGAAGGAGAGGACTGAGGGCCGAGTGAGGAGTCACCAGGGGCCATGCAGAGTGTGACCCGGTCACGTGGACCCAGGACAAACTGACTGAGACAAACTGGAGATTCAGATGAAGGAGCGGGCGCGTGGGGCTGGGAACGGCGTGGGATTGCTCCGCGGACGCACTGTTTGGGGGGCGCACTCTCCCTCGATAAAACTGTTCTCAATGCTGTTTATCTACGTGGACAGCTCACAGCAGAGAAAACCCCCAAAGCCGAGAGGCCATGGAGAGAGGGGGGACTGGGGAACAGAATGAGTCGATGAGTCGGGTGGAAGATGAAGCCAGGTGCTGACTTTCGTCTGCACCCAATCAGCCCCAATCTCATGATCTGAGACACCGAGCGGGCGGAGAAGCAGCTCAGCACACCTGCTGTGGGTTCACGCCCAGTTATTAGCATCCTCATCTCTGCATTTCGAGAGAACTCACGTCTAGGAAGGTGGGTACGCACACACCCTGGGAGCCGCTTGCACACACCGACACAGAGGCCCCGGAGCCCTCACCTGTGGGCGCTGAGCCTCTTGGATTAGGTGAAAGCGTAGAAACTCGTAGATGTCTGTCAGGAAGTGACTGTAGAAGCCGCAGCTCAAGCGCTCAACCTTACGAAGGTAACTTCTACGGCACACTCTGGTGGAGGAGCAGCTGGGTCCGCCGCCCCCAGTCAGGCACAATCCACGTCCATCGCAAGGACCCGAGTGCGGGTCCCAGGGCCAGGGGGGCACAATGAAGATGAACAAGCGCATGTAATTAATATGCAATTAAACGTGCAAATGAATTTCATTATTAAATTAGAATTAAGTTCATTATATGATTAAAGTATTGTAAATGAAGTCTCTAATTAAATACAATTAATGTAATTTTGAATCGGAACCACAGATGCGGAGTCTACGCATGCAATCTCGCTTCATTTATGTAATTTTTAAACACACACGCCAGAAATTCATGTTTTTAGGAACGTGCACACGCACAGAAATAAAAGGGAAATGTGCGTGGGAATGAGGCGAGCTGATTCAGGGCTGCCGACGCCTCCAGGGAGGAAGGTGTAAAACCAGACCCCGAGAGGCGGCGGGCAGCCTCAGCTGACCGCTCCACTGAGGTCTGTCCTCGACCAGAAGTGCACGTCACCTGGAGGCTCCTGAGACAGAGACGTGTGTCCGCTGAGTGATTCTCTCCTATGGGCTTCACAGTTAGTGACTTGGGGGGCAAGCACTGGCACCCTAAAATATCCTCACAGTTATAAGCTGGACAGGGAGAGGGAAGCATCCAGAGAGGCGGCCGCACCCGAGGCCGGCTGTCCAGACAGGATCCGAGGCCCGAGCGGGGATGCAGGCAGACCCCCGCCCACCGCTGACAGCAGAACCCCGAGGAGCCGTCCAGAAATGGGAACCGCGGGTTGGCCCACCCGCCGACCAAGGAACGGAGGCAACTTGCCCAGACCACACGGAAAGCACGAGGCTAACGTTTCCAGGCCCTTCTTGGGCAGGACAGGGTTCTGCTCTGCTCCTGAGCCAGGACCAGCAGAGGAATAAGCAGTGACAGCACCTCCCGCTGGGAAGAGCTGCCAATGCCCCAACCCCCCAGGGCTGGGGTCCGAGCAAGGCCCTGACAGCAATGCGCAGGGACATGACAGTGTGGACATGCCGGCCTTCCAGCAAGGCTGGAGAAACTCCTCCCGACGGCTGCTCATTAGAGCTTCTTGGTCTGGGGGGCAGACAGGCTGATCACCTGCCCCCACCGTTTCAGGTGGAAAGGAAGACACAGCTGGCAAAGCGGTAACCAAGAGAAGGGAAGGAAAAACCCAGGTTCTCTGATGCACAGGAATTCACCCCCAACTCAGGTAATCCGGGCAGACTTCTTGGAGGAAGCAGCATGGGCAATGGCATGTAAAGGTCGAGGAAGAAAAGACGTAAACAGAAGAAAATCATGCCGGGAAAAAAATTACAGTTTTATTCCTGGCATCTGTGGTGCCGTGTGTCCAAGCAGCAACATGATGGTGGACACGCTGAGTGTGCCGCAGCAGTGGCCGTCACATGGACTCGTGTCCAAGGAACAGATAAGAGGACATCCTGGGAAGGAGATGGGAGCCACACTGAGAAGGACTGTCTGGGCCAAACCTGGGGTGGTGGGCTGGCCTCCTGGCGGGCCTGGGCCATCAGTGAGATGTCCCGCGGGCAAATGGCGGGTCCCGGAGCCTCCACGGGTACCTTCATGTCAGCCACTGGACAGACAAATGCTCTGTCATCAGAGGAGTTTCCCTGGGGTGCTGCCTCCCTGACCATGAACTTGGGAGTTTCCAGAATGGCAACTCTTTCCCGGCCACAGCTTCCCCCACCAGCCGGGCCGCGCGCCGGCCACTGACACACCTGCGTCCCAGGGAAACCCAGCAGGCTCTGCGCAGAAAGCGTCCCTTTCTTAGCCTCCACTCCCACAGCCTCCAGTGCCATCCAGGAGCAAGGCCTCAGCGCGGCCTGCGACAGCCAGGATGCCACAGGCACAGAAGCGGAGGCTGAACACGGTGCCTCGTGGGGCTGTTGATTCTCCTTCAGTCGAGAGACACTCAGAGAAACGGGTATGAAATAGTGACGGGGGCTCCAGGGACGGAGACGTTCCCAGCACCGTGTCAGGGTCCCGGCACCTACTGGATTGTTTCGAAAAGATGAGAACTGAGCACCGAAGCTCAAGCCACCGAGATTCCAGCGTCCGGAGCGACATGGTTCTCGCCCAAAGGTTTCCCACTTGTCTTTTCTGGTTTTGACGGGAGGAAATTTAAAAATTATGTCACCCCAAGGCATTGGGGTTGCCTGTCTCCTCGCTGTGCTCACCGCGGAGCAGACGGGTGGCGGCAGCTTTGCGGAGGGGGTTTAAGAGGAGACCCGAGTTGCCGGCAGAACTGGCCGTGAGCTGGAAGGGAACACACGTGCAGCCACGTGCTCTGTAAACGACAAGGTCCCGGCCAGCTCTGACCCAGCAGTGGCTTCCGGAGTCTCCAGGGAAGTGGCCAGGTGGGGGCGGGGCCCGGGATGTGGGTGTCGCCTGGAGACTAAGTTTCTGAAACAGGGCAGCCGAGGGCTGAGAAGCTGGCCGGGCTGGGTTCCCAGCGGCCAGAGCATTTAGTACGAGTCACTCTGCAGCTACGTGGGGAGAGCGAAAGTCACCTCCACTCTGTGGTTTAAGGTTAGACAGCTTATGAGAACCAAAAAAAGAAAAAAAAATGCACTTGTCAGTCCTCATAACCTAATACTGCTGAGAAGCTTTTTCAAGGGACGGAAATGCCATCGGGCGGAGGAGAAACCCTGGCAGCAGAGACCATGAGTCTCCAGCAAGGTCGTGGGGGTGTGTCGGGGTCGTGGGCTCCGTGGCCGTGAGTGGAGACCTCCCTCAAAGGAAAGAATAGTGTCCATGTCCTCAAAGACCCCAGGCAGCGAACAGGACTCTCTTGGGAAGTGGGGACTATGCAGATGTGACCAGTTGACCAGTCACAGATCTGGAGGTGACGTCATCTGCAGGAGGACAAGGACAGATGAGAGGACAGGGGTGCACATGGGGACAGGGGAAGACGGAGGCAGAGGCATGAGAGAAAAGCGCGTGTGACGCAGTCCTGTGCTTCAGATGAGAGAGCAGGGCCTCGCGAAGTCAGTCGTCACCATCACGCAGTGAGGCGGCAGCAGGGCTGAGAGGGAGGCCACAGCCTGCTCTGCCTCTGAGCCACGGCCCGCTTTTCGGCAGTAGGATGGGGACGAGGGCACAGAGGGAAGTCATCTGAGGCTCTGGGACCTGTCATCCCTTCCGGACGAACCCCTGGGACTGGCGCTGATGGCCCCCGAAGCGGGATCTTTGAAATGAGGGACAGAGGAGCGACGGGGAGGAATGTGGGGCTCTCCTAGGAAATGCTCTCGGAGTCCAGGTCCCCAAAGGTGGTCACGTCTCGCAATGCCTTTTAGACGCCTGAGCATTTGAGTTTCCAATGAAAGAAGCAAAACACGCATGTGCGTGTCTAATTCCACCCAGCATCCCTCCAGGGGGAACTCCGGCGCCACGCCTGGGGCCGGAGAGTCTTCCCTCCTCTGTGGCTCCGGCTCCCTAGACAGCAGGCCTCAGCCACCCCGGAGTCTGGCCCCTGAGATTAAAGAGCCGGGTACCCCTCAATACTAGGAGAAATCGAGGCATCTGTGCAACAATTCTGGAATGGTGGCTTGGGGAGGGGCCAGTGTCTACTGCCGTATTTTATACTGTGTCTCTCTCTTAGAATTAACCCATTAACCCATGCACAACGCAGGGTTGATCAGGTCAAGGATGCTGATTTCAAATTCCTCCCTTAGATAAGGGAGGACAATATTTGCCGTGTCAGCATCAAGGATGAAAAGCTCTGCCAAAAACACCATCTCCTGGAAGCCCTCCAGGGATTGCTCTGGAGGCTGGGGGCCCGGGGAGGTGAGTGGTGTTGATGGAGGGCTTTCCAGGGTCATGTTTTGAAATCCAGTCTATACTTGTGGTGAGAGCATGTGACGCTGTTACTTCTCAAAAAGTCTTGCTCCAAAGATGCTGACCTTGCTTACGTGGCCAGCGGCTCCAGCAGGGAACTTAGCGCCTTCCCATACATCCCAGGAGAGGCCAAGCGTGACCCCTGAGAGTGCGCTTCCTTCTGGGTCACAGGTCCAACAGGGGGCCTGAGGGTGGGAAAGAGACAGAGCGCTGAACTCATGCCCCTGATCACAGGCTGTCACGTTCCTTATAGCAGAGAGGAGTCGACATCCCCATGTACAAAAATGATAGTGCTGCCTTTCAGCCTCGGTCTATTTAATTTTTATTAAGTAGACAGCCGAGGAAGGAATCCGTGAGCTTTAACACATATCAAGTAGGAAACCTCCTATCTGAACAACAGAGAAAAAGATTTTTTAAATGAAGAAATCCTCAGTGGCCTGTGGGAGAACATCAAAACCTCAAACGTCCATGTCATGGGAATCTCCGCGGGCAAAGAAAGACGTTGGTGCTGAAAATATTCAAAGAAAGAATGGCAAAAAATCTCCCCAAATTTGGGGAATGACATAATTATGGAGTCAAGAGGAGCAACACAAGCTAAAGAGGATAAATCTGAGACCTCGGGACGTGTCATAATCAGATGGCAGAAAACCGAAGGAAATGGCAAACAAATGAAAAAAGCAGCGAAAATCCCTCGCGACACGTGGGCGACAGTGAAACACTCATGGGAGACGGTGACGCAGTGGATGGTGTTTAAGGGCCGAGAGAAACTGACTTCCACTCGTCGCCTGTCTCCAGGAAAAGCACCTGGCAGAAACGAAAGGGAAAGAAAGACATGTCCAGTGACGCAGGAGAATCTGCGGCCGCCAGGTGCTCTGTCACTTGGTGCAGGGACGTTTCCAGGTGGAAGGGAAGCGGCAGCCGCGAGGCACCTGGACTCCAGGGGCCCAGGAAGGACACGAGCACGGCAACATATGGAAACCACTCTTCAGAAAGCCGAGCTTCCTGGCAGGCCCGAAGGTCCGAGACCGCCCTTCCGCCAGCACCAGGATGGCTGAGTGGAGATTCCCACATTTTCCTTGAAGTGGGGAAATGTGGACGCTCGCTGACTGCAAACCCGTAAGCAGCTGTGCCGGGATCCCTGGAGCAACCACTTGCTAATGACACCAAAAAACACAGCAAGCAGTTAGGATGAACGACGACATGAACATAAACAATTAAATGGTGGGGCAGCAGTTAGGTCCGCTGCCTCCGGCCGAGAGCTCAGCCCACGTCCACCCTAAGGATGCGGGCTCCTCACAACCCGGGGCTGGGGGAACAACCAAGATGAACGACTAACCTAAAAAACTAAAATAGGTAGCATGCTTCTTCCTCCTCTCTCTTCCTGCCGACCTGTTCACCTGCATTCCTTCCTGCGCCTTTCCTTGGGGAAAAAAGAAATTTTTTTTAATGTATTTGACAGGCAGACGCCATTAAGCAAGTTAGCGTGGAATACTAAACATTTAAACCATCCCAAAGAAGAAGGGAAAAAGTAAGAAGAAAGACAGAACAAATCATAAACTGGCAGACTTAAATTCAATCATAGCGATAATTACATGAACTATAAATAGTCCAACACACCTGCTGAAAAGACAGACGCTCACAGCATCCAGCTAGAATCTTCTACAGAACAACCTATTTCAAATATAAAGACAGAAAAGGTGAAACGCTAAAGGATGGGAAGAGATACATCATGAAACCTTCATAAAAAGAAAGCCCCTCCTGCCAAACACGGGGGAGATGACCCCGCCTCTGCGTTTCCAGATGCCTGACCGAGACGTGGAAATGTGCGTGTCCACGAAAACAAGTACACGGCCGCCCACAGAAGCTCTGCTCACAAGAGCCAACCAGCGCCGACACCCGATCCATCCAGACGCGAACTGAAAAAGAAAAGATAATATGATCCCTCCAGCCAGCGGAGTATTATTCCGCCACGAACAGTAACGAAGTGCTGATTCCTGCTGCAGGCTGGAAGGTTCTTGAAAACAATATGCTAAATGAAAGGAGTTGGCCACGAAAACCACACAAATTGTCTCGCTTTATTTGTATGAAGTGTCGAGGACAGGTGCATTCGGAGACAGAAAGTAGATACAGAAGCACGCAGGAGGAATGGCTGATCCCTCATGATACAGAATCTCTTTGGGAGGCAAAAAACCATTACAAAAGTTACCGTGATGATGTCTTCATACCCTGTGAATACTCAAAAAAAAAACACCAAATTGCGCTCTTACCTGAATTTTAGGAAATGTTAATTATAATGCAATAAAACTGTGTTTATAAAAAGCAAGCAAGCTCCTTGTGCTTTATCTGTATCAGACTAAGTGACTTCCGAACCAAGAATGTAGAGAAACTGCCACGCGTGGTGATAAAATTCAATTCAGCCAGGAGGTATGGCAATCCTAAGTGTGGCCGCCCCTAACGACCGAGAAGCAAAATGCACGGAGAAAAAAATTATAGAAATGAAAGGGGAAAGAGTAATTCTCGAAGAATACTTGGGGACGTCAACACCACTCACTCCGCCCTTGACAAAATCCCAAATGACATAAGGGGACAAAATCTCCAGGAATCGAGGGGTCAAAGCAACACAGGAACCAGCTTGAGCCAAAACAAGCAGGGCACACAGTCAACAGTTGAATGTCATTGAGTTTCAAGGACACGCGGACATTGATGAAGATGAAGAGGGGTGTGTCCTGGCTCGCCCCATGGAGCAGCAGTTTGCTCTGCAGTCATAATGCACACGCATCCCAAGGACCAGGTTTCCATCCCGTTGCAGGGTCCTGTCCTGAGACCAGAGATAGCAACCGAGATGAACAGCTGAATGTAATAAATGCTTCTTCCTCCTCTCTCTGCCTGACTGCCTGCTTGCCTTCATTCATGCTGCACCTGTCTTTAAAAAAAAAAGAGACCATATCCTGAACAAATGTTAACAAATATGAAATCACTGAAATCAGCCAAAGTACGTCTTTGACCATGAAAGAATTAAATTTGAAATTAGTGACGCAAAAGTATTCAGAAAATTCCCCCCCCCGCCAGATATTTGGGAATTAAAAAACATACTTCAAAATAATCCCTGGGGGGAAAAAAAAGTAAGTCACAAGGGAAATTATAAAATATTCTGAATGGAATGAAAATGAAAATACAACTTGCAAATGTGTGAGGTGCCAGTAAATCGGGACTTACAGGGAAGTTGAGAAGGCTTTAATGTATCTGTTGGAAAAGAAAATGGTTTTCAAATAAATCATCTAATCTTCCACTGTAAAATACTAGAGAAAAAAAAAAAAAAAAAAAGGAGAGCAAATTAAACCCAAAGCGAGCAAAAGTAAGGAAACAATAAAGATGGGAATACACATGAATGAAATTAAAAGCAGAAAAGCAGTAGATGAACTGAATAAAGTAAAAAAGCTGGTTCTTTGGAAAGATCAAGAAAATTGAAGCATCTTTATCGAGCCGGACAGGCCAAGGATAAAAGAGGAAAGACAACATGACCGAAATTAGGGCCGCTGAAGAAATCCCAGAGAGGAGGCAGCAAAGGGGACCCTGCTGCGTCATAAATGTGAGATGGACCAGTCCCTTCAAGGGCACCGAAAGCCAAAACCGAAAAAGAAACAGTAACCTAAAAAGTCCTCACTCCAGTAAAGAAATCGAGTTTGTAGTTTAATAAAAACCTCCTGAAACACTTTCATGCTGTGGGTGAGAGTGCGCACTGGAGCAGCCCCGATGGAGAACAGTGTGGAGAGTCCTGAAAAAGTTCAAGATGGAAATCCCACAGGATCCCGTCATCCCACTTCTGGGTGTTTACCCGAAAGATAGAAAAGCCCCATCCTCAGAGATGTCTGCACCCCCGTGTTTACTGCGGCCCTAGTCACAGTAGCTAAGAGCTGGAAACGGCCTAAGTGCCCACGTCAGATGATGGATAAAGATGTGTCCACACACACAGTGGACACCACACAGCCCTGAGAAGAGATGAAACCCTGTCATGTGAATCCACATGGATAGAACTAGAGGGGATGATGCTCAGTGAAACAAGTCGGAAGAAGAAAGATGGAGACCAGATGCCCTCACTCACAGGTGGAATGTGAACAGACGCAACAAAGGAGCAGAGGAAACAAAACCAACCCTTGGACACTTGCAACAGAACTGAGGTGACCAGTAGGGAATGCGATGTGGTAGGGGGACAAGCGGTGGCGGAGCCCACTGGACAATGGGGAGCAACACTTGGTGATGTGGCGGAGAGAGGGTGTGCTGACATGTATCTGAGGATGGGGAAACCGCACATACAGAGAACCTGTACATATGAGATTATTTTAATGCGTAGAATCAAAGTTACTTCAATAAAAAAGTTTTAATAAAATAAAATAAAAACTTCTAAGAAAGAAACACACTACCAGATTGTCTCACCAAGTAGTTAATAAAGAAATATAAATTTTACAATTGTGGCAAGCCCTGATGGAATGGTGGTTAGGTCCTCCACCTCCAGCCCAGCGCAGTCCACAAACATCCCAAGGACTCAAGTCCATGTCCTGGGCCAGGGGAGAACAATCAAGATGTACAACTAAATAAAATATATGAAAGTGTTCTTCCTCCTCTCTCTTCCTGCCTGTCTACTCACCTTCACTCCTGCCTGCACCTTTCCTGTAAAAAAGAAAAAAAGGAAAGGAAAAATTGGACAGTCCTTCCAGAAAATAAAAGATGAGGGAACCCTGATTCCAAAACCAGAGAAATACTGCGCAAGAAAGGAAAACGATAGCCCAGTAGCCATTGTGAGCATCGATGCATGCGTCTCCCTCAGCTCTTAGCAGATCCAGCTGCTGAAAGGGAATGTACGCTGTCACCAAGTGGGGTTTAATCCCCAGGAGGATGGGCAGAATCACATGAGAAAATCAATCACCGTCTCCGCTGTATTAACGGAATAAAAACCACCGTGTTATCCTGAGAGATGCAGAAATACATGTGACTACATCTAACATCCACTCGTGATATATAAAAACCTCACATGTGTAAGGGGGGATGTTCTCCAATGTGAGGAAAGACATTTACAACAACCCTACCGCTCACATTACACTGAATGTTGAAAAAGTGAGTGTTTCCCCCTCAGTTCAGGAATAAGGCCAAGCAGTGCCTCTTCAGCGGCAGAATTGCAAGCTCATGTCCTTCCCGAAGCCTGTGCACAGCGCATGTGGCGCACGGTCCCTCCCGGCTGAAATCAGAGCCCTCCCGGCGTCCTCCAGGGGCTGGCGGGGAGACGCGCCGTGAGGTTTCCAGACACCGTGTGGGACAGCTGCTCCCCTCGATGGGATTCCACCCAGGACAGGACAGGTTCCGCAGCACAGATGAGTCTCAGACACATGAAGGAGAAGAAGCCAGTGACAAGCGATCACATCCCAGGTCCCCCTTGCTGAGGTTCTTGAAACGGCCAAGCAGAGGGAGTAGGATTAGGGTTGGGGGTCTGGGGGCGGGAAAGGCCCTGGATTTTGATGAGGTGGACACACACCCGGGCATCTGCCGGCACGTACACACACACAAATTGTACACACGCCCATGCATGCCTGCACACACAGACATGCGCACACATGCGTGCACACACACACTTCCTAGCCATTCTTCCATGCACGTTCTCAGAGCTAAACTTCAGGATAATCGTGGGGGCCGGTTTTCGTTGTTTGCAAAGCTCCTTGGTCATGTGATGACATTGCACGAAATTTATAGATAATCTGTGTTTTCGGCAAGAAGTTTTTGTCCCAGAACAAGCCATCTTTTATGCCGTTTGACAGGCAGCCTTCCATGGTTCTCACTGTGGGTCTGAGGCATTTTGGTGGAAATGTTTCTAGGTTTATATGTGCTTTGTTATCATCGTGAATGAAGTATTTGCTTTCCACGACGGATTTTTAATGATCGTGATTGGTTTCATGATGCCTGGATGTGTGTTCCATAACCGCCACCCGCTGGGCCCCCAATTCTGTGAATATTGGCCATTAGTGAGTAAGATGACACACAGCTTGCGCCACACACAGCAGCGACTGCGCCGCCCACTGCTGAGCGCGGACTCTTCCCTTTTTTCACGCCAATGACTCATGCTTCGAAAACTTGTTCAGTGATTCCACTTTTATTTTCTAAGTTTCACCCACACGTAGGAGTCGAAACATCATTTAACCTTCACTCTAAGGTCTCATTTTCCTGAACTAAAAGCTGAAGGTCAGAGCTTGTCTGCATGTCTGCTGCCCACTGATTAAAACTAGGGGCACCCTGGGGACCAGTGTTTGAACCAGGCACAGTTCGCACCAATTCCAAGGTCTCCGGATCAAGACCCGGGCCGGGGAGACAGCCGATGATGAACAACGGAATAAAATGAAGTGCTTCCTCCTCCTCCCTCTTCCTGCCTGCTCACCTTCAGTCTTTGGAAAGACTGGGCAGTGGCCTGGGGTTTGGGCAGGACAGCCGGACAGCTGAGTCTTTCCAGTTACTCCAGTAATGATGTCGGAAAGGAGCGTAGCTGTGACCTAAGATAACTTCCCACCCCACAGGAGTCCCCCCACACCCTTGACGGTCTCTGAATTATCCCTGAAAGAAGAAATTGGGTGACCTAGTGGTTCACCACTGCGACGCAGTTCACATACATCCCAAGGCCCCTGGTTCAGGAACAGACCCAGAGGAGACAACCAAGATGAACAAAAAGAAATGAACAGATGCTGCTTCCTCCGGCGGTGGGCGTGGGGACCGTCAGAAGTCCAGCACCTCCTCCTCTTGCACTACTGGCAGGGGCAGCAGAGTCAGTGCTGCCCTGGAATGCGGGAGGGACAAGCCCCTCATTCCAGCCTGCTCTCCGTCTCCATCACCCTGTGGCTGCCTGACTGCGCTGCTCCTGCTCGGATTGCTCTGCCTCCTCCCCTCCCCTTCGTCCCAGGACAGAGCCCGGTCCACATTTGTCTCAAGCAAAGAGTCTCAGCCTCTATCTCACTGCCTCACCAGACCAGCCACAGCCTGACTGGGAACCTTTGCAACTGCAGAGAGAAACGCCCACCCACACAGGTGCTGTGAAGGCTCAACGAGGTGTGAAGTGACGGTGGCCGAGGAGGCACTGAGAAGGCAGCTGGGGCTGCAAACCTGAGCACAGAGGTGACCACTCGACGGGAGGGGAGGACGACCAGGGAATGCAGCGGGATATCAGGCGATTTCAGGGGTGCCTGCAGCGTGAGTGACCAGGTCCGGGGTCAGGGCGAAGCCGTGATGTGAGCGCTGCAGAAGTCACGGGGGCAAGACAGACGAGACACAGGAACGTGGGCTAACACGGGACAGGTCCGCCTGCGGAACAGAATTTATTCACAACACGTGGGTCCAACAAGGGATTACTGTGCGCTGAAGAGTTCATGCACCTCAGTGAGAAAAACACAGCTCAGTCGATGGGCAGAGGAAATAGACATTTCACCGAACGACGGGACACCCGACCGCCACCAGCCGCCCGTGAGGCCCTTCCTCTCTGACTCCTCCACCATAAATAGGATGCAGCTTTGCCGTTTGTGAGAGCCTGGCCAAGTGAAGTAAGTCAGACACCAAGACAAACACCGTCTCTTCACTGTGTGAAATAAAGGACATGCAGCTAGAGGCTCGGTCTGTGGCTCAGGAGCCTGAGACCCCCATGGCGAGAGGACCCGGGTTCGAGACGGGGCTGGGTGAAAACAAAATAGACCACTGAGCAAGTCAAGATGCCTCTTCCTCCGACTCCTTCTTTCCCTAAATGCTGCCTCCTTCTGTCCATTTCTTCCTCCCTCTAAAACGGATAAATAAAATCTAGTCTAAACTACTAGACTGAGGATGAATTCGAGGTTCCAGAGGGGACAGTGGTGCGAAACAGGTAAAGGGGCCGTTCTAACGGGCAGAAGCGCAGCTGGACGCTTGGTGGTGACTGCGATGTGCACAGCGGGGTGACTGAGGTCGAACGCCTGACACTGATCTGAGTTACAAACCGAGGCTACTGCAACCACAAATTATTTAAACTAAAATATGTTTAAAGATTCCAACGTGGCCTCACTTTCCTCGGGCGACAACCAGTGGCTCTGGCTTCCGGTCTTTGCTTTTCCTTTTTCAAGCACAGGGGCAGCAGGAATGAAGGCGAACAGGCAGGCAGGAGGACAGAGGAGGAAGAAGCGTGTATGTACTTTATTTAGTTGCTCATCTTGGTGGTTCCCCAGCCCTGGGATGTGAACCCGGGTCCTTGGGCTGGATGTGGTCTGTGCTCGGCCAGAGGCAGTGGGCCCAACTGCTACTCCACCAAGACGCGCCTCCCTGGCATTTTTAAAAGCAGCAGTCTGGTCACTGGGAGCTCCCAGTGGTGGGTTGTTCCATTTTTGTCGAGTCCTTGTCTGCACTCTGAACTTCCCCATTGTAGAATGTCCACTTCAGGGATCTTTTCCAGAAGCATCTAGACTCTCAGCTCTGAGACTCTTCCTTTAAATACTTCATGCCCTGTTGGAGTCAGACCCGTGCTGTCTGTGTGAAGGGCTCACGCAGAAGCTATGATGAAGCCTCAGGACAGCGCTCGATTTCCAAGGGGCAGCTGCCGCGGAGGCCAGGCCGTCTCGACCTCTCCATCTCGGCGGCTGATATTGTGAAATTGGGGTGTAAAGGGATGTTCAGAAAATAGTTTCTCGAGCAGGGCTTCCTTCCTGGAGCTGACTTCATGGAGACATGTCACATTGCAGGGGGAACGAGAGGTTAAAAAAATACACTGGGTTTGCTGAAAAAGTTATTTCTCTTAAAAAGCGTCTCCCTTCCACGCGGAGAAGACATGAACACGCGGATCCCGGGGCCTCCTGAATTTCTGAAGGTGGAGAGAAGCCTCGTTTCACCTGGACTCTGCCTAAGCAGCCACCTCGGCCTGGCCAGGGATGAGAAGGACACTGAGCCCGCTACTGGCCACTGGCCACGCTCATGGCCCGTCCACCTGTGCTGTTTGGATGCGACTCGTGGCCTAGAAGTTGGAGTAGAAGAGGGACCCTGCTGGACCCTGCAGAGACCTGGGCAGATCTTCCAGTTCTAGTTGATTACTTCTCTCTCAAATATGCCTTTAAAAGTCTTCGGTCAGGCCACTAGGGGGTCCTCACCTGAAATGCCTGTTCGCCCTCCCTCCTGCAGGGCAGTTTAGCTGGGCTTAGAGTCGAGCTTGGCAGTTATTTTCCTCAACAGTCTGAGGCCTGCCTCCAGGGTTGCAGAGTCCCCATCAGACCCATCAGCAGTACCCCCAGGGACAATTTCCTCTCCAGCTGGTTTCCAGGTGCGCCTCTGACTGGTGCCCTGTAGCTTCCCAAAGCGTGTGTCAACCGTGGGCGTAGTTCTGGTCATTGGACATTCTCGGGACCCTGTCTCTCTCGGGATGTATCTCCCATCTCTCGTCGCCCCTCCCCAACCCCGCTCGTCCTACGAGGTCATGCAGGACTCCAGGACGCCAAACTCTTTGATTACCAACTATCTTATTTCTAGAATTATGTTCCCTTTCTTGTATTTTTAGATTATTTTACATTCCACACCATTTGCCCCGCGATCACATGGCTTAATTACGTGAAGCTCTTAGACGCCGATGTGCCCTGGTGGCTCAGGTGTTAACGCTTCAGCGCTGGCACCGTCCGCGTAAGGCGCTAGGACCCGGGTTCGCGATCGGGGTGGGGAGCCGTCCCAGTGAATGGCCAGTTAAATAAATAAATGCTTCTAAATAAAATCCAACAGTTAACATTACAGACCCCGAATTCAAGTGCTGGAATCAATCCCGTAATCCGGGGCTCAGCAAGCCTTTTCTGTAAAGAACCAGAGAGCTGATGCACCCTGGTGGAGGAGCGGTTAGGTAAGCTGCCTTCCGATGACGCAGTCCACACGCATCCCAGGGACCCAGGCTCTGGTCCCAGGTCTGGGGGAACAACCAAGATGAACAAATAAGTAAACAAAATGAAGTGTTTCTCCCTCCTCTCTCTCCCTGCCTGCCTGCTCGCCTTCAGGCCTGCTGTACGTTGCCTTTAAAAAAAAACCCTCAACACTATAAATTATGGACCTAGGTAGGGAAGTAACAACAAAGAGTTTTCAGAATTAACATAGGAATATCTACACGAACTTGGAATTTCCACAAGACAGAGACATCGCTAAGACATCGACCTCAAAGGGGGAGACGGCCAAGTTGAATGCTCCTAAAATGAAAAACTTCTATTTATCGGAAGGAGCCAGCAAACAGCTTTGGGAAAGGGCGATCCCCAGAGTGGGAGGCGATACATAACATCGGTGCCAAACAGCTGCCTCTCATGAGGAAGAGATGGAAAGGTCGCCTCTAAATCCATCAGCAAGCGACGGTCAGCACGACTGAAAAAGGGGCTGATAACTTGAGTGAACTGTAAAATAAGACCAGAAAGCCGATCAACAAACACATGAAAACGCGCTCCACCTGGTGACGATCGGAGAAACAGAAACTGAGAGCACACGGGCTGTCACTGCGCAGGCCCTCCCCTCAGACCCCGAGTCCAGCCCACGAACAGGCACATCCCGCATTGCTGCTCAGAGCAGAGGCGAGGGGGACTCACAGCAGCGGGGGTGAGGGCCTTCGGAGCCCACAAGGACAGAGCTTGAACAGATGCGGGGCAAGAGCGCCCAGCCCCAGGCATCCCCCAAAAGACGCGTGCGCCCCTCGGCTCTGGATGCAGACGTTGGGAAGGAACAGAACTGAACTGTGACATGTAGGGATGTGCACACAGGTCGTGAAAGCAGAAGGCAGAGGAAGAACCCGATGACAATGCGGGGGACAGCGCTGCCGGCTGCGGCTGTGTGGGGGGACAGCGCTGCCCTCAGGCTGACGCAGTGGGCACACCTGCCAGTTACGCCCTTTCCTGCAAAGCGCAGCCCAGTGAAAGCGGGAACTTGAGGGGCCGTCTCACATCACAGGGACGCAACCTAACCTTCCAAACTAGCAGGCGGAAAACAGCGGGGGCGGATGGTAATCAAACCTTGAGGAACAAACCTTGAAGCAGAGGCGGAGAAAGAGTAAAAGAGAAAGCACAGCCTGAGGGCCAGTGTGAGGAGGTGTCGTGTGACTCAGGGTCTCCCCACCCTGGGCAGCACCCGCCTCTTGGAAGGCTCCTCCCCAGCCTGCAGGGAAGTCTGTTTAACACAGACGCAGGAACGGGAAATTTAGATGCATGGAAAAGGGGGAAGGCGTTCTCGTCCAAATGTTGGACAGTGACTCTCCAGGTGTAGAACTGTGAACCTTCATTTATGTTTCTCATTCTCCTATAATTAATTTATGTTCCTTAGATTTTCTTCTTAAAGGAGAGGTGCAGCAGGAATGAAGAAGAGAAGGCAGACAGGTAGGAAGAGAGAGAAGGAAGAAGCATTTATTTTATTTCCTTTTAGTTATTCACACATTGTTTCCCACCAGACCCAGGTCTCAGACCCAGGGGTGTGTGGCCTGTGCTCCTTCGGAGGTGATTGACCTAAACACTGCTCCACAGGGCGTACCTCCTTAGATTTTCCTCTAAAGACTTTTTGGGGTCTTTTTTTATTGTAGTAATTATTCCACGCATTAAATTAAAATTACTTTCTACGTATAGGTCCCCCATTCCTCATGCATGTGTCCACACCGCTGCCCTCCACCACATCACTGAGTGCTCTTCCCCAGTGTCCAGTGGGCTCCGCCACCATGTGCCCCCGTCCGCCCCATTCCCTGCTGGTCACCTCAGTTCTGTCGCAGATGTTCCAGGGTTGGTTGTGTTTCACTGTTCCTTTGTTTTGTAAAGACTTGCTTTTTAGACCAGTTTTAAGTTCACAGCAAAATTAAGAGGAAGGCGTAGAGCTCTCTGGCGGCCCTGCCCCCGCACAGCACAGCCCCCAGAGCCCGCCTCCCACCAGAGGGTGTGTTTTATGCAGATGGACCCAGTCGACCTTTGCCTGGAGCCACACTCTTCCCGAGAGACCCTCCTGGTTTGGACAGGTTTGGACAAGTGTACGGTGACATGTGTACCTGTCACAGGAGCCTGGGGGCAGTATCCCAGCCCTGGAGGCGCTGGTCTCCTGTCCACCCCTCACAGCCAGGTCCTGTCCGGTCTCCAAGGGGTGCCTTTCCAGGCTGTCCCGTGGCTGGAATCCCCCTTTCAGATGGGCCTCTCCCCTTAGCACCGTGCCCGAAGCTCCCAGGTCTCCCCAGTGTGAGGGTGACATCTCCAGTGCGGGTGCCGTCCCGTCTGCAGCACCGGGCAGGCGCCCAACCTGCAGGCAGGCCACACACCTCCGTGTCGGGCAGGGCCTGCTGCGCGCACCCCTGGACGGGTCTGGAAGTCAAGCAGTGCGGGGCTCCTGGGAGGCGGGAGCAGGGACTGTGGGACAGAGGTGGGAGGGCCTCAGAGTTGGGGTGTGGGGGTCTCAAGAGCGGGAGCTGGGGCACAAGGTCCTAAGTCTTCCCACGGGAAGCGGAGGAGGAGGACGGCACCCAGGGAAAGACACAGGTGACTGTGTTCTCTGGGGACATTTTGGAGGATAAAGCAACAACACCCGGAGTGGCAGGTGATGGGAGGACCGGGAGGAGCAGTGGTGGGAGTGGGTGCCCAGTCTCGGAAACCAAGAGGGGACAATCCACGTACGTCGGTCACTGGAACTCCAGGCCCGGAGGGAGTAAGACGGTGCCAGAACCCAGGCGACGGCCAGTGAGGAGGGCACATGCCCAGAGCTCAGGGCGTCTGAGTCCTTCCTCCCTTTGGCCTTTGCCCCTCGAGGGGGAATTATTTCCCTTATTCTGTGGGCGAGGACGGGGACTTGTCCAGAGTCAGCAGAGATGCAGCCAGGAGTTGAACCCGCGTTGCCGGGGGCCAGACTCAGTTCTCCGCTCCCCAGAGATGGCCCCACACTCAGGTGAGGAGCGGACGGGGGAGAAGGTCCCACGTGGGAGAGCACAGAGAGGCTGCCATGTCGACAGCACCCTCTGGAAGCGTGGCAGCTGCAGGCACGAGAGCACGGGGTGAGTGGGCAGAGCCTCACGCTGCGTGATAGGGCCGCGTGGGCTGGGAGGTCAAGCACCCGCACCCCCGAAGCGCCTCGGGCCTTTTCCGACTCACCCCCACCCACCGTGCCCCACACGCGGCGACCACTGTGCTCTCTGTCCCCTCCAGGTGGACTTGCTGGTTCTAGAACCTTCTGTAAAGAGAATCACACAAGTGCACTCCTGGGCAGAGCGCGTCTCTGTGGCTGGGGCGCTAGCTTGTCCCGGATCTGACCGAGCACGTTGCCTTGTGTGGACACCGGACTGTGCATCCACCCAGGGGAGCCAGCGCCGCCTCCATCCGAGAGAGAAGCTGCCCGTCCTTGCTCAGGCTGATGGATACCCGTAGGAGGGCGAGGAGCACCGGGGGCTGCGGCGGCAGACGGGTCCTGCCCGCCCGTCGGCACACATGGGCAGTGCCCAGATGCCCGGTCCCCCCCTGGCAAGTCCTGCCACCCCAGCTTCCCACAGCCGCCCCGTCTGCATCCAGAGCTGAGCCCATCCGTGCACGGTCCCCCGGCCACGGGGTTCGGCTGCCGCTCTGCCCTCTCCCCAGAGTCATCTGGGCTCCAACAAATCTTCATGAGGGTTTGCTCTTCTCCTTTGCCCACGCTTTCTGCAACCTTGGACCCCAGGCTGCCGTGGCTGTCAGGTCACCAAGTCCTCCTTTGAGAGTTCAAGAGCCTCCAGCCGTCCGGGGTGCCACTCCCGGGACCCGCATCTTGTCCCCGCCGCATCTCCAGCTGGCCGGCTCGGGCTCCGCCGTCTGTGGCTGCAAGTCTGCAGGCCGCGTCCCTGCGGCCTCTAGCAGACGCCCGCCGGGAGCCGGTCTGCGGCCCGTCCGGAGCACTGTGGGACACATAGACGCTCCAGCCGACAAAGCAGCATTTGCACTCAAGTTCCTCCTAAAGCTCTCCACACGGAGACCCAGGCCCAGGCTTGTGCTGAGCGGGTTAGACGGGCCGCGGCCCAGCAGAAGTCACCCAGAAGTCACCCAGATTGGCTCCCATCCTCCCGGGAGCTCAGGTCTGGCTATTTTGAAGAGGTTTTATCTCCGCTGACCTGTCAGAGCTCGATGAAGTCACCCTTGAAATCTGACTGTTTTCTGGTGCCCACAGGAGCTGGCCCGGTGCGTCCTGCCCACGCAGGGCATCCATAGATGTTTGGATGGGCTGAGAGGATGGGAAATGGGGAGAGCAGTCTGGAAGGAAAAGACCAAGCCCCTCTGCAGCCGTGGTTCACACGCGCACAAGGCTCCAAGCCTGGGCCTCCGGTTATCCTGACATGGCGTCTGAGGATACAGCCGTAAAGAAAAAGGAAAACAGGCCGTGGGGATACAGCAGGAGTTGGGGATCAGACAGGCTGCCGAAAGGAGCGAGTCGGGGTGCAGCCCGGGCATGCCTGGCCTCCTTTGGGTGGAAAGCAGCATCCTGTTCCAGGACATTCCACACGACAGCCTGGCCAGCAGGGAGGCCCAGCTTCCTCAGAGGTCACCACAGCAGGCTGTGCTCTTGACCCAGCCTTCTGCCCACTAGCCGGGCACCACGCTGAGCAGCTGGGGACGAGGGCATGCAGGCAAACGTCCCAGGACGCAAGACCCCACTCTCTGGAAAGGAGACGCGTGAGCTCAGACACAACCGCACAGGTCTCCTGCAGGGCTCCACCTGCCTCTGCCCTCCAGGTGCTCACAGGTGCTTCAGCAGGATGAGACCAGCCCGAGGCAGCTGCCCGTGGGGACAGAGCTGGGGACTGCAGAGGGGAAGTGGCCACCGTGTCTTCACAGGGCACGCTCGTCACCGAGGCTGGCAGGTTTCTCCCAACAGCCGCTTCTGCTGTGCTGGGAGCGCAGAGGCGTCCTGGTCCCAGAAATACATGGCACGGGGTGCAGTTAGGGGCTGGAGCAGGAGCGGAGACCCAAGTGATGCACGTTCGGGGGCACGTCTAACGGCACCGGGGACACTACAGAGTGACAGGCAGCACAGACCCACTGGTTTAGAGAGGGTTCTGCATATCTAGTGTGAGAAGCAGAAACACTCACGCAGATAGGATTCACCGGGGGTCCTGAGCAAAGACGTGCTTGCCACATGGACAAAGACGAATGTGGTTCAGGATGCATCTGGAGGCGTCGGGAAGCCACCAGGGGCCGGTGGGTCGGGGCTGGGATGCAGGGCACCTGTCACAGGACTTGGGGCCCAGAGCCACACGGGAGAGACGGCATGAGAGCTGAGTTCGGGCGGTGGTTGAGAAGCTCCAGCTCGGAAGCGCGTTGGTCGTGAGGCCAGAGGGTAGGTGGGGACGCAGGCCACATGCCTGAGTGCCGGCCCTCGGAGGTCTGCTTCCTGGCCCTGGGCCGGCTCTGGACCTGGGACCTGGAGGTGCCCGACTCCGGACTGACGCGTGGCTCCTGGCTGTGCTGGGACAGCAGGTGGCTGACGCTGGGACTGCTCCCCTGGTCTGGAACGCTGGCTCATGTCAGTCAGGGGTGATCTGTGTCCAGCCCCCCAAGCCTGGGCACTGAGGCCCATGTGAGCACCCCCGCTGGATAGCACGTCCCCTGCAATGTCACAGCTCGCTGCTGGCAAATTACGTGCATCCTCTGTGACCCACAGGACAGAACCGTGGATGCCAGCCTCGCCTCCCGGCCTTCACCTTGGGCCTTCTCCCTGCACAGACCCCCCTCTGTGTCCCCACATGGCCACATCTTAGCAAGCAGGACAGGGCCTGAGCGCGTCCTCCGAGCCAGCCCTGCAGGGTGGAGACCCCAACACCCCCACCCGCTCACCAGGAGTCGGCTGGCCCTCCTCGGGTGCATCGGCCTCTGGGGTGCAGCACCCAGAAACAGGCCTCCCTACACAGGGGCTCACTCAGCCCGCACGGGGTGGGCCGTGCATGTCTGGAGTCCTGCAGAGGGACGGAGAGAGCCCAAGGACAGACCCCGAGCTGATGTGTGTGAGGGCCACCGTGCCGAACGCCAAGCTGCCCGCTGGTCCGTGCTGACCACCCCACTCCCAGACTCCACGAGGGGCGGCCACTGGCCCTCCCTCCACCCTCGACCTAGATCTTATCCCCCACGACTGAGGGGGCTCGGAGGTGGGTGTGCCCACACACAGGGGCAACCGCACCCGGCTCAGGTCGGCCAGCTGGGACCCACCTCCCTCAGCGCACACCAGTCAGGAAGCCACACGCGCGGCCCATCCCGTGGGCCAGGACAGAACTAGCACGCAGAGCCCCTCTCCCAGCTGCCGGGCGGCCACAGGCCAGGCCCCCAGCTGGTCGGGCGGCAGCAGCCCTGGGAACGGATGGCCGAGGGGAACTGAAAGCCAGCAGCCTGGCCCAGCTGGAATGGGATGCTGGGACCTGGGGGGATGAGGGCAAAGCCTCTCTGGGGCTCATAGCCTGCCTGGCCCCCACTCACTGGAGCCCATTTGTCAGCTCAGGGATGGAGGCTGGGGCTGGGGTCAGAGCGACAAAGGGGCATCAGAGGGACGTCAGTCCACCTGGGAGCCACGCGCTGGGGCTCTTGGAGCACCCCCCACTCCCTGGAGTCGAGGACCCTCTCACTTAACACCCCAAGTCCTTTCTAACAATCCCAATGGCTCTGCTCGGCTCTGTCTGGGACATCGTGCTGCTGGAGGGGGCTGGCCAAGAAGGGCCTCTTGGTCCACATCACCGTCCTCGGGCCAAGGCTGTGACCCACACAGCAGCGTCTCACACTGTCCTCAAACCTTGGATTTCACTTACTCTGACCTGTGTCCCCTAGGGGTTCAACCCCTTCCCTGCCCACAAAGCCCATGCACCCCCAGCACGGGAAGCCGCAGGTAGACGTGACTCGTGGCCTCTGAGAACTGAGGGCAGGGAGGCTGGCCTGCACCCCCAGAGAGGCCCTGGCTAGGTGGCCCGAGCACCTGTGGGGACCGCTTGTCATTGTGCATCCCTCTGGCCCCAGAGACTGAGGTGACAGCCTTTCCTGCTGGAGCGTCAATTGACTGAGCAGCTCCGGGTCCCAGCTCTGAGATTTATGATCCAGCTTATGTAACCACCCTGGGCCAGTTCCTACCGAGACTGGGGGTCACGGATGCCCAGCCACTTCTGCTTCTAGAAGCCAGGGCTGCTCCAAGGAGTCAGCCGAGACCCACACCTGCTCAGGACAGCCCTGGAGGCCAGCGCCTCCCCCACCGTGTCTGGCAGCTCAGGTCAGCTTTCTGGTAAGTTGCCTCTTTCTCTGAAAGTTGGGATTTCTCTAATTCCCTCACTTGCAGTTTTATTCCATTAAGAATTCTCAGAACCGCAGCGGTGGAGACAAAATTGTTTTCCCTCCGTCGCTGTCTCAGGCTGAGACTTCAGGTAGAAACTCCACTGATCTGCAAAGCCAGGGACTCGCTTCTTCAATGATGGGACTGCGCTCTCCACCTGAGCGCCAGAGGCCTTGGAACCCGCACTGGGCACGGACCCACAAAAGCCACTTCAGTTGGGGGTTCCACAGGCTTCCGAATCCACCAGCTGTCCCAGCGGATTCCAGGTGGCAGGGGGACGGTGAGGCTCAGGGCGGAGCCCCGGGCACTCCTTGTCGCCCAGAGCCCAGCTCCAGCAGCAGCCCACCAGTGTCCCCAGGCCCAGGTGTGCGCAGTGTTAGGCCTCCTGCCCCTGGACAGTTCTTCCTCCTCTGCTTTTTCAATGTGTTTCTTTTGTTTTTTAAAGGAAGATGCAGCAGGAATGAAGGCGCGAGAGGCAGGGAGAAAGAGGAGGAAAATGTGTTTTACTGCTTTTACTTATTCACCTTGGCTGCTCCCCCAACTTGGGCACACAAACCCAGGTCCTTGCACGTGTGTGGACTGGGCCAGCCAAAGGTGGCAGACTTAACCACGGCTCCACCAGGGAGTAAATAAAACAAATGCTTCCTCCTCGCTTCCTGCCTGCCTGCTCACCTTCATTCCTGCTGGACTTTTCCTTTAAAAAATGAAGGGGGGTGGGGGGATGCTGAGCCATTCTATAGGACGATGCCCCCATTTCTTCAACAAAAACTAACACAAAAGAAAAAACAATTAGAGGCAAGAAACAGATCGATCTTTGGGATCGTAAATCAAGCACACCAACTTCAGGGGGAGGTTCCTAAGAAAATGGGGCGCCTGGAGCCCTGCCTGCACAGAAAAGGAGCTTGCCCGGCGTTACCGAACGGAGCCGCGGGGCGTATTGGGCTCGTTGGAAGCCCTTGCCTCTGAGAGCAGTCAGACACGTTCAGGGGTGAAACGAGCCAGTGTCTGGAGTCTGCCTGAAAACACCAGCATCGGTGCCTTTGTGGCTCCGGTGCTGAGACACCGGTGTGCGGTCCCCAGGCAGCCCACGTCCCGGGCTTGAGATATGGGGCCCGAGAGACACCAAAATGAACCACTCAGCAATGCGTCTTCCCTCGTCCCCTCCTCCCTCCTTCAAGTGCTGCTTTCTCCTTCCCTTCTGTCCTTCTTCTCTTAAAAAATATTCCAGGGTCAAAGAATCTACATGTCCATCAAGAGCTGACCGGATAAGGAAGATGCAGTGTGTGCACGTGGTGGGGGATTATTCAGCCATAAAAACAGTGCTGACACACAGATTGAATGACTCGGGGAAGCGAGATGAAAGTCAGACACAGAAAGCCAGGCATCTCCGCTGCACTCAAATGCGGCGCTAGGTGGTCAGTTCAGAGCAGACCATCGAATGCCGGTTCCCGGCTGAGGAAGGCATTCTGGGGGCGGACGGCGGTGATGAGCGCGGAGCAGTACCACTTACTTGATGCCACCAACCTGGAGATTAGAATTGGTCCAGTATTATCACAATAAAAGGCCAGGACAGTGAACCACAAGCTGACAATTGTCGGAACTAGATGAGAATATGGAGAATCCTTTTACCAGTCACTCGACGTTCATGCATCGCTGGCATTTTTCCATATTAAATACAACACTTTCTTAAAAACTTACAAATAGACATGCCCTGGTGGCTTAGTGGTTAGCGTCCTGGGTCCAGAGGGAACAGCCAAGATGAACAACTAATAAAAATAAAAAGCTTCTCCTCCGCTCCTTCCTGCCTGCCTGCTCACCTTCATCCCTGCCTGCACCTCTCTTTTAAAAACAAACAGCAAACTTAGACACAAAGCACGGGCCGAAGAGGCAGGCACTGCGCCGGGCAGGTTCCGGGCCTGGGACGTGTCAGGTGGCAGGCGGCCCCCACGCCAGCTGCCCCACCAGCCACACTCAGGCACAGCACCAGGGAAGAGTCTGAAGGAAAATCGCCGGGTACAGGGGCTGCAGTGTTCGAGGGCAGTGATGCTCAATCGTCTCTTTTTCCTCCACATGCTCTGCTGGACTGACTCGCACAGCTTTTAGAGAGAAACTCTATGTGCCTGAGGCAGTTGTGGAAGAGGAGTGTCAAGAAGCCAGGAGTAGGTCCCCGTAAGGAGGGAGAGGCAGGCTGCCCTGAGGGAGAAAGACAGCTGCATGCTGTGCCCTGCCCACAGGACCCGTGCAGCTTGAAGACTGACCTCTGCCCCTCATGCACCGGCAGCCCTGCAGCGGGCAGGGCCGAGGTCAGAGCCCAGGGCGCACCTGCGCAGTAGGGCGTCTGCAGCCCAGAGCAGCTGGCCGGGGGCTTGTGGTCGCCCGGCCCAATCTGAGCTCCCAGTTGCTTGGCCCGCCACACTTTCCTGTTCCCCTTTCCCAGACAGAGCTGCTCAGCCCCTGGGGCCTCTGCCCCAGCCCAGCCGCTGGCCAGCGCCTTGCTAAGCAGTTCAAAGACACCCCTTTCTCTCGGCTTTTATTTTGGGAAGGACAGCAGCACTGTCTGCCTGCCAAGAGCGTGCCCTGCGGCGGTTAAGTCAGTCACAGGAAGGAGCACCAGCCACACAGCCCTGAGTTCTAGTCCCAGGTCCAGGGGGAAACAACCTGTGTGAACAACTAAATGGAAATAAAATTAAAATGCTTCATCTTCCTTTCCCTGCCTACCTGCCCGTTCACCTTCATTCTTCATTCTGGCTGCACATTTCCTTAAAAAAAAAAAGGAATCTAAACTGGTTTGACCAAGGTGGGACCAGCCCGGTGCTCCCCACACCCAGGGAGGAAGAGGCTGGCTCCTCCAGCCCAAGAAATGTGCCCGATGCGGCTCCCATGATGACAAGCGTCCCTAATTCCACTGGCTTCTGCCGAGGAGAAAGACAGGCCCACCTGCTTCCACAGGCCACACAGGCCGCTGTGACGGGGGTCAGGTGAGGATGCTGGGCCGGCTCAGGGAGGTGACACTGGTGATTCGGGTCAGGAGAGGTGGACTGGACTGAAGCTCCCCGAAGGGTCCACTCTGCAGGTCCCAAGGGCCCAAACCCCTGAAGGCATGGGATCCTCAGACAAAGTAAGGAAACGCCAGGGTGGAGAAGAAAACTCCTGTGTGTGGGGAGTGTCACTCCGCAGCAGGAGGGCAGCTGAAAGGGGTCCCAGATGATGCCTCAGTACTGGCCCCCCATGTGCTGCCCACAGGTTCCAGGCACCAGCCTTTACACAGTCCCCTATGTCTGAAATATTTCCGCCACACATGACACGTGCAGACCCCTTGGCGGACATGGAGAGAAGCGGGTGGAGAATGCCAGCCGAGGGGCTAAGGCAGGAGGCCACCAGCACACTGATGCAGCCAGGCGCTCCCCCAGGACAGCCCCCGCTGTGTTCCTGAGCTCAGGGACAGAGCTGTGACAACTCGCGTGGCTGGAGGAAGAGGCGCTTCTGCTGTGAGCCCAGGGGCTCGCTGGCACGTGAGCGTCTGAGGACCCGGCCTCTGTGCAGTGCTTTCCAGTGTCAACAGTCGGGTGCAGCCAGTCCAGGTTCCGGACCCTTGGGAGGACCCTGCAGCCAGGGTCCGACCAGCCTGGGGACACGAGGCTCCCTGCAAGGTGGGGACAGCCTGGACTTGTCCGAGGATGCCGAGGACCCAGGGGTTGTCTTCGGGGATGTCCAAGGGTCAAGGTGAAACACTTAGACTCTGCAGGTGAACGAATGATGGTGATGATGATGGCGATGGTGGTGATGGTGGTGATGATGGTGGTGATGGTGATGATGATGGTGATGGTGATGGTGATGATGATGGTGATGGTGATGATGATGGTGATGGTGATGATGATGGTGATGGTGGTGATGGTGGTGATGATGATGGTGGTGATGATGGTGGTGATGATGGTGGTGATG